>JAJJMA010229931.1:0-18040 GCA_023529015.1 Papaver nudicaule
GTAGTATTATACTTTCAGCTGGATGATTCGAGGGTTGAATAGTACTCACCTTGTAATCACTAGTTAAGGATTCCACAAACTCGAAATCCCAAATATTTGGGTGATAGTTGGCAGATCTCCTTGGTAACAATGGATCAGTACTGTTTCGAGAACTAACAACGTAACGTACGTGTGATTTACGTCGGGTATTTGGAACATTTTCTGAGTGATTTGTATGTAATAGTAATGCTGGTGTCAATCTTTTGAGTATGAGTATGGTTTGGTGTTGAACGAAGAGATCATGGCCATGAAAAGCCATATATTGCTGCTTGACTATAGTTAAAGGTGGGGGGAATAAGTTTCAGTTGTTAACGAAGTTGTCATTGAAATGAAGAGGCACACAAATATATAGCCACACCACATCGTCCAGTCGTCCTCCACCGCGTTCCACCTTTACATTGTGTAAAGCTTCCTCTCTTCCACGGTTCCACCCATTTACATCTACAAAACCACAACAACATTATCACGTACCACTGACTGTATGAGGCTTACACAATTAATTAAGAACCGTAAATGGTGTATCGGTGAATTCTTTTGGTCTACCCCTTGTGTTACTATAGTCAAGACCTTACGAAAAGCCTGTTTTTGGAATTAGTTTTATGTCAAAAGGTGTAGATTTTCTTTTTAACGTAGTCTAGACTATATGAAAATGTCTACAATTGGAATTATATTTAAACCACCAAAGTGTAGATCTTTACTTACATATCTTTTTTTTTTTCGCTTTCTCTCACCTACCAGAGGCGATTTTTTTTCTCCTGCAAAACCCAACTGCCGGATATTTGGTTCTTGCCCAGATCGGCTCCTTTGGGAGCAGATCTGGGTAAATCTTTGTTTCAGTTTTTTAGTTTAGATTTCCCTTCTTCTTTTGCTGTTTTTTCTTCCTGGTTTCACGTTTTTAGTAGCAGTCTTCACCCGAAATCCGGCCATCTTCGGCAACTATCTTTTCCCCTGAGATCGATCTCACATCCTTCTCGATGCTATTTACCTCATGTTTTTCGTCCAAGTTCTCCCAGTCTGTTCAGATCTGATCTTCTGGATAAAAAAAATCAGTATTCAGGAATTTCAGAAGTCACTGCCTTCGTCTCCGGCTCCGTCTCCGGCTCCATCAACGTTGCCGTCACCGTCACCGTCACCGTCAACGTTACCGTCAACGTCGCTGTTACCGTTAAAGTTACCGTCAACGTCAGTGTCGCCGTTACCGTTATCGCAGCTGTTACCGTCACCGTTAGTGTCTCTGTCAACTCCGTGGCTGCCTTCAGCGTTACCGCTACCGTTACCGTCAACATCAGTGTATCTACTTCAGTGACAATTGGTGTTCCAACTTCTTTTACCGGACGTAATTTGGTTGAATCTGTTGGATGTGCTGACGCAAATTGGAGTCTTTATTTCCCATTAGCATTTGTGGTTTTGTTTCTGGTAAGACACGACAACTCTTTCCGGTCTCTTAGGTGGATTCATTGCTCGGTCTACTCCGTTCAGGGTGACTCGAGATATCTACCGGTTAAATTAGTGCATGTGTTATCATTGCAGAGTGTTGCTCACCTAGTTTACCAAACACCTAGAGTTGTCGACATTAACAGGGGTAGGCCTTTCCCTCGAATAGTAGGGACCCGTTGGTACTTATCTTTGTCTTTTCCAGAAGCGTTGAAGACTAAACTTTCAAAACCGCGTTGGTGGTATATGGATTGCCTTAGGATTATTCTTGTGGGCTGGTTGTCTGGGATTACTTCTCTTGCTTGGGAGTTTTGGAGGTTCGTCATCTTATACGATACCAGTGAATCGTCATTTGGGTGTCCTTTATTAGTATCTTTCGAGGATCGATCTAGTTCAGTTACTGTGCAACTTATCATCAATAGAGTGAAGTACCCTCTATCTATTTATCTGAACATAAGTCTCGTTGCGAAGGTTGAGTACCCTCTACCACCACTTACCTTACTTAGAAGAGTGCGACAACAGTGGTTTGAGGATAACCGGTGTATGGATTCCCTGTTCCTAAGCCCAAAATTTATTTGGGGTCCTGAATTAATGCCTTGGTACTCTGTTATTTTCGGGTTTTTGAGTCTGTCTACTAGTGTCTATGTTGGTGTGTCTGCAGTGGCGTGCACCACTCTACTACTACTTTTGTCTTCCATGCTTTCTGTTAGTATGTCGGTCTGTATATTATGTAGTATCTCTGGTATCTTGTATTTGCATGGTTTTACTTTAGTTACTTTTCTCTGCATCATTGGCGGTGTCCTAGTTCAACTGCTATTTCAACTCATGAAATTGGAAGGTCTATCATGGATTAGTATCAATCATATGAAGCTCTGGCAGGATGAGGAAGATGTTGGGTTTCACTATTATGGGGTAATTCCTTTTTGCCTTAAAGGATACATTACGTCCGGCCATTGTTGTCAATGGCCAGTTGCTGTCATTCTTGTATGCATGGCAACACAATGTTTTGGTTTTGTGATCATCCGGCTTACGACTTCATGGACTCGATCTAATTTATCACACACGACCGGTTTTTCGACACCGATGGAAACTAGAAGCGTTACAACCTTTGTGGAAGTTGATTTGATGTTGTTTACTTTATGTTTTTGGGAAACATCTTATCAAGTTTGTAAACACTCATGTAATGTTCTTTAGTTAATATATGCAGTCCTTTCCTTCAAAAAAAAAGTAGATCTTTACTTTCCAAAGTCTATACTCTAGACCCTGAATTAAGGGTTGCCACATATGCGCCATGAAGGTTTAGAATGATCTAGACCGTCAACCTAAGACCGCCAAAGTGTAAACCTTTACTTTTTTTAAAATCTAGACCTTAAATATAACTTACTACAAAAGTTTAGACTTTTGTAATGCTATTGTAAATATCAAAATGTCAATATCTATATTAGTCATTTAAGGATATTTTTGTGATAATTTTTGGAAGTGATATTTTTGAAAGAAACTTTCAGAAATATAGTTTATTTTTGATAATTAAAGGACCAGAGGAGGCACGTATCATGTTCCTTGACCACAGAGTTTGTCGGCCAAATCCCATTTTCTTTTTGCCTACAAAAAAATATCCCCGTGACACATTACTATCATTGACAAACTTCATATACAATGCTATTAATTTATTGCGGTTTTGGCTAAGCATTTAGCACATGTGCATAAAATTATATTTGTTCTTTCCAGAAAAGAAAGAATCAATATACAGGCACGACATATCACGTCATCACTATGTTCTATTAGCTGGCCAGTTGCTATGTATATCCATCGATCAAAAAGTGTAGAATGCATCGTGCCATATATATCAGAACTCTTCACATGGCCTCTCGCAAAACATAGCATCAAATGTAGCTCTTAATTTCGTCCACATGCCAAAGATGGGACGGTGTGGATGTCTTTCGCTGGTGTGTATATTTTTTTTCGGTAAAATTTGATAATCCTTATCTGGACGGAGTTGGAGTCCATAGATGAATTGTTTCCACCAATGTCTCTCTTTTTAACATGTCTCAAGCAGGTAGGTCTGTCATGGTTAAACATGTTTTAAATGCCATACCAGTTCATCACATGACATATATTAAACTGCCGGATTCCACAATCAGAAATATGAACTCAGTCCAACAATCTTTTTGGAGGAATAAAAAATCAAACAGAGGATATCATTTAATCCCTTGGCACAAGCTCTGCAGGCCTAAAAGTCATGGGGGACTGGGTTTTAGAGATCTTTACACCTTTAATAGAGCGATATTAGCAAAATCAGTCTGGAAGTTATATGAAGGCCAAGACTCGATTTGGGCAAAATCACTTGCTGCAAAATATTACCCGGATGGAGATCTTAATAACCTTCAAGATAAGAAAAGTTCAACGTGGTCATGGAGAAGCATCAGCTCAGAGCTGTCGTTTGTTCATCAGAATAGCCAGTGGTGTGTGGGAAAAGGAAGTAAAATCCTAATCTGGAAGCACAAATGGATAGATGAACTTGATAGTCCTCCAGAACCCAAGCAAGGAGCAATAAACCATTCCTCATACACACATGTCAATCAATTATTTTTAGACGACACAAAAGCATGGAATGAACCTCTTCTCAGGCAATTATTTGAAGATGCAGTGGTTACCAAAATTTTGCATATCTCTATCCATCTATCTTGTGATGACAGGTTGGTGTGGCTACTCGAAAAGAATGGCAAGTTTTCAGTGAAATCAGCTTATAGGAAGATGTTTGATACAGTCCATGGCGGTTACACAGTGGAGGACAAAATGTAAAAAATCTTCAAAGCTATATGGAAGTTGCCGGTCATCCCAAGAATCAGACACTTCATTTGGAAATGTGTTGTACTCTACCTACAAGAGCCAGATTGTGTAGATTCCTGACTCACATACAAGACACATGCCCTTTCTGCCAAGACCAGAGTGAAACAGACTCTCATGTACTAATTCATTGTGACACGATGAAACTAGTATGGTTCTCCCTGTGGGGTTGGCAATCAGATGGATCACAGAATCTAAAGGATTGGATATGTGGTTGGTTTGAGGACATGTTTGACAGGAGGATAACAGAGAAGGACGTAATCAATTGGGCTATTACGGCATGGTGCCTGTGGAATGAGAGATGCCAGAAAGTGCATCAGAACTGTGCTTCAAATCCTAACAAACTCATTTACATGTGCAGTAAAGCAATTGAAGAACACATATCCGGTTACTCAACTCTGAATACGGATAAGTTTAATTTACCTGTTAGGCTAAATAGAGAACATTTGTGTTGGTCACCGCCCCCAAGAAGGATTCTGACCTTAAACTCTAATGGTTCTTATTCTTCTGTTACTAAGACTGGTGGCATTGGATTTATTTTGCGCGATTTTGCAGGAACCCAGAGAGGAGCCAAATGCATACCCTTAGACAGAGTGGCAAGTCCAGAGGAAGCTGAATGTAAAGGTCTGTTAGCAGCTCAACTTGGGCAAAGGAACTGAAGGAAGATCGAGTTAGGTTCGAGCTGGATTCAAAGTTAGTGGTGGACGCTGTTATGAGAGATCAATACAACATTCCTTGGAATTTATTTAATATGGTTCAAAACATTAAGTTCTTATTTCTTCAATTCCCTTCATGGCATTGCTATTACGTGCCAAAGGAAAAAAATAAAGTAGCTGTATTCTCTCAAAAGTAGCTAGAATTGAGAGATTATCTAGAGTATGGTCTTCTCATCCACCAGCATGTATAAGTTCTCAAATACTGCTGGAAGGAAATCCTGTAAACTCCAATCTCTGATTCAATACAATTAATTCCCCTGTTTAAAAAAAAAATGTCTCTCTTTTTACCGGTGCTTATTTTTAATGGCGTGGCCTAGGGCTGTAATGCCAGCACGTTAATGGCACAACAGAGCATGCTAAAATTTGGGCAGCACATGCACATCAAGTTATTAGTTTAGCGTGTTGTGTCGTGCTTGACTAAACGGTAGCACGACACGACACATCACGCGGCACAACACAACACGTGATAAAACACAGCATAGCAAGCGGTACAGCACATCACGTAGCACGACTAAGCACAACACGTTTTACGCCTATAGAGTTGTTAAATTATTTTATCTTTTCCAGTTATTTATTTTTGGTATTTTTTCAAACATGACGTTTGTTGGATCTAAAATTGTAATCAAAATACACATTCACCAATAAGGGTCAGCTCATTATTTATTGATCTGCAATCCTTTGGTTCACCCATAATAGTAGCCAAATATTCTCTGGTCAGTACACTGTGCAGCAGTCCATTTGCCAAATTCAGGATATGTCCATCACAACCAAAATTGTAGCTTCCGCCATCTTAGTGATCTGGACTCTGGCGTTATCAAAAGAGGAAGTTTCTCAGCACATGCACCGCTATTCTCATACATCTCCTCTGTAATATTACTGAATTGCTTTTTGATATTTGTGGTTTCACTCAAACACTGTTACGTGCACACGTAACAAGATGACTTTTTTTTCGAGGAAAACTCCTAAACCTCCCAGTGCTCACTCAGAGTGTAATCAAACTCTTGAGAGAATCTCTCTAAACACAATATTCACTCCATGCCCCATTAAGTGATTACAACAAACTATTCATATAAGGTTCAATTGCGGTTATTATAACCAACACTTATTATCCTAATTCACAACGGTACATGCTAATCCTAGATACATAACAAACACGCTCGATCGACGCCGCGGCTACGATGTGAACGGGCCACATCCAACAAAGTATGTGGCCCCTCTTCTCCTTGCGACACCTAAGCATCTATAACTACCAAATGCAAAAATTAGTTTAGTTAACATATATCCTAATTTAAAACCATCCTTAATTTACTCTTTTCTTTTTAATCACAGAAAAATATTTTGAATAATACATTAGTTTTTCGTTTTTATTTTTATTTGAGTCCCGCGGGTACAAGCCGTTGGATGTTCATCTCACAGTTCAGATTTGATTATACAGATTGCCCATTTTTTTTCTTTATTCTTAAAACAACCCTCCGGTTTATATATATTTATTGTTTTTAATAATCTTAATCTTAATCCAAAACACCAGGCATTCCATTAAAAACATACGATCGTCGTTATTAGCGATGAGACGAGTTAGAGTTTCACTCCAAGATTGCTTCAATTAGTAGATGGGCTCTGTTCATGGCTCATGAACTCTAATACATTTTTTTTTAAATCCGGACATGTGTGATGGAAATACCTGATTGGATGATTTGGCAATCTATTTTAGGTTTTTGATAATGCTTAGAGGATTCGACAGATATCTTAATTGAGGTGGTTTTCGAACTGGTTACATCTTATGATGCAGTAAAGAATATATATTTTCATTTTGATTCATTATTTGATTTGATGCATCCAATTTCACAGTGATGAAATCAATGAGATGGAATTCAATGATTAAATTAGTGAAGTGATGCATCTTGTATTGATTGTTATGTCCAGTTATTTAAAATGAAAAAAATCTATTCACGCCACAATTCTACTCCTACAAAAGTTTGCACAAAGGTTTGCACATGGTTT
Source organism: Papaver nudicaule (assembly GCA_023529015.1). NCBI lineage: Eukaryota > Viridiplantae > Streptophyta > Magnoliopsida > Ranunculales > Papaveraceae > Papaver > Papaver nudicaule. The sequence goes on from JAJJMA010229931.1 coordinate 7,038, forward strand.
GCATCCAACGGCCCCCTGCAAATCTCAATTGGTGTGGGGCCCACGCACCAAATCTCAAACCAAATCTCAAACCGTTGGATGCAAACCATGTGCAAACTTTTGTGCAAACTTTTGTGGGTGTAGAATTGTTGTTCATGGCGAGGTGGAAGAAAGTAAAAAAGCTGGAAGAAGGATCGATAATTTATACTAAGATTCATTAATTTATTTAATAATAATGCAAAGTCCAGAGATGTGGAAATAATAAAACCTAAGAAAATAATAAAAGATCTTTAATACGAAAATCAATGAAAAATATTGTAGATTTTACTATTAATAACAAAATATTTTGTTGTGAAATTAAAAAGGAAATAGTAAATTAAGGATGGTTTTAAATTAGGATATAAACTAATTTTTGCATTTGGTAGTTGTAGAGGCTTAGGTGTCGCAAGGAGAAGAGGGGCCACATACTTTGTTGGATGTGGCCCGTTCACATCATAGCCGCGGCGCTAATTAGCCAAGCCAAAACGAAATCAAACAAGAAGTAGTAGTAGTGTGCGCACATCACACTTGTTGATCGTTCTTTGAGTTATGGATAATTACGTGCATCACACTCATCTCTTTACAGATCAAACTAGTCGTGTCGTGTCTGCACATCGTGTAATGGTACAGTCTGTAATGTCGAGCAGGAATTATTCAGACAAATTGACTTATTAATCTTCTAATAACTAAATTAACTACCATTAATAAACTAACTAATGATGAACCCGGAAACTTCATTCATCAAGTAAAATACCAGAAGCCTTTTCTGAAATTAACCAAAGAAAGTGGAGATGTTTCAGGATGTTATGATCTTTTTTATGTTACTGAAGATATCAATATCATCATTCTCATTGGCTGCAGCTGAATTCTCTGATGAAATCGTACAAGCAAAGCAAGGCTGCCAATCGAAATGCGGGAATGTCACCATTCCTTACCCCTTTGGCATAGGTAATGGCTGTTTCAAGATTGATACTGATGATAAATTTAACGATGATTATATTAACTACAGGATCATCTGCAATACTTCATACAATCCTCCGAAACCGTTCATTACTGCAAGCGGTAATCAATTAGAAGTTTTAAGTATATCAGATACAGAAGCTCGCATTAAAAACTCCTTCATAAGTTTCGGGTGTAACAGTAATTCTGGCCTGCCTGTTTCCTTCGACTATGAAGATGGTTATGCTGCTCTCAATCTGAAAAATGCTCCATTTACTGTGTCTAATACAAAAAACAACGTATTTGGGATTGGATGTGGCACTGATGGTGTGACATTTTGGACGCCAGATGACTCACATTCATTAAACATAGAGAGACAGTACTGTCAGTCAAGCTGCGAGATAAATGAAATTATGATAGAATCGCCTTGCAAAAGCTCAGGGTACATGTGCTGCAAAACAACCATCCCAAAGGGTTTGAAGATATTTGACGGATCTGTGTGGATGCCGACTGCAGAAGGGCTTGGAGCTCCCAACTCGTGTAGATTTGCCTTACTGGTTGAGCTCGGGCAATACTCATTTCATTCTTTGGATCTTTTTTTTTGACTAAAAAGGTTAGAATTTTATTGATAGAAAGAAAAGGAATGCACTATACAGTGCTACAAAAAGAAAAGGCCAAGCCTGGCAACCAAGCAACAAGAAATCGAGTGATCTACTCCAAAAAACATAGAGCAAGTTCTAATAAACAGACAATTAGATTTTCTTTTTTGAAGGGATGGGAGTTCTCATCCCACGCCCTAGTTTTTCATTGTCTGTCACTCCCTCCCACGACAATTTGGCCGCTTCCTTGGACTTGCAAGAATGGGATCTGTCCGCAATATTACTGAAGATGTTCTTCACTTTTGAATCCCTACCTTCACAGCAGACTCTAAAAGCTCCAGTGAGTTTTATTAGTTTGCTAATGTTCTCCTCTGTGCTCATAGGTTTGAATTTAGACACTTCTTCAATTGGCTTCAATTTTTCCGCCTTTTCCCCTTCATCTTCTGACTCTACTAACCCTACAATCGAATCTTCAGGCACACTCAAGTCCACTTGATCGTCTTCGCCAAGTTTATCGGATACAGCCTCTTGAACTTGAACCATTTTTCCAGTCTCTATACACATCACAGTCCTTTCTTCCTCTGTTGAAGAACCTGAACCCCTTATCAAACCTTGCTCACGAAGTTCGCCATCTTGGGAAAGGACCTCAAAAGGATTCAAGAGACTAGTATTCACTGTTTTAGCTATATCAATATTCTTACCTGTTTTCTTGCTTCTTTTAGCATAGGTCCAGAGAGTCTCAACTGGTTGGATAATATCTTCGTTTATTGTGACAGCCCGGTTTTCCGGAACCTCCAGCGGACACAGATTCGGCCTTGTGGGTCGGATCCGATCCGGCTAGCAAGCCCGAATAACCGGACGGCCACTCTTGTGGGTCCAGAAAATTTCAAAAAAACATTTTAAGAAACAAAATCTAAAATCCAAATAAAAATAAATTGAATTAGAAATTAAATTTTTACTTTCGCAATTACAAAACTATAAAGTAAATACATAATCAAAAGTACAAACTACAAAACAAACCAACACTTGATTTAATTCAAAACACGCAACGCCCATATCCCCGTGATACATAATAATTTCTTTTATTAGCTAGTTTGGCTTCATTCTCTGTGGAAGGGAGGAAAGATAGGGGGTGAGCAAACCACGACTCAGTAGGAAGTTTCCAAAAATAATATAGTGCATCGAAATAAATCATGCAACATTTAAAAATCATGAAACCATGCATGCAAGTCCGATTTATATTCAAATCACTTACACCATTTTCAAAACCATGCAACATATAATATATATAATTCAAAACTACGAAGTTAAATATTTACACTAATTACTTACTCCATTTTATTCTCAAAATCAACCTTTAATAATCAAACCTCTAATAATCAACCTTTATTCTTCTAGGTTCTTAATCTACTTGTCAAGGTTGTTACGGGAACCACCAACCGTTCCTCGAACGGCTCTCTCGAGAGATTGCCAGCTGTCCTGGATTTTCTGACACTTCCACAAACTTTTTTTTTCCTTTTTCTTTTCTTTTCTCTTTTCTTTTCTTTTCACTTCTCTTTTCTCATTCAAAATATTATCCATTCACAAACACCTTTATATTACTTATATGATGTCAAAACCCAACAATAATGCATTTATAAAGCTCGTAATCATGCATGTATATAATTGATGGTTTAATAAGGAACCCCAAAACATTCATCTAAAATAATAAATTATTAATAGAACCATTATTTTTAAATGAATATAACAATAATCAAATATCAAATCAATTCAAATCAATATTAGTTTATCAATATTAATAAAATTACTGTAAAGATAAAACATCAATATAATGCTAAAAATAGGTTTTGTTTGATAATAGTAGAAACCCCTACCTCAAATAGCAAATCCAAATCCTTGATTCAAATTGATGGAGTAGCACCTTTTCCAAAATCAGTAAAATGGTAAACTATTTTCCCCTTTTCTTTTTGAAATAAGTTAAATCCATGTGAAGGAACAAGTATTGAAAGTGATGGGTTAAATTGATTTTCTTTTATTTTTTTGTTGAAAAATCAGAGAGAGATGTGTAGAATGTTTAATTTTTTTGTTTGGTGAAAAGGTAAAGAAGGAGAGATAAAGGGGAAAAGTACTGAAAGTGATGGATAATTTGCATCTTTTTGTTGCAAAGGTTAACATGAAGTAGAAGGAAAAGAAGGAGAAAGATATAGAAAGGACAACTAGGTGTAGGGTTTATTTTGTTCTTTGTGAATGAAAAATAGAGAGAGGGAGTGAAAGTGACGGCCATGAGGAGTTTTCTTTTCTCTAAAACAAGTACAAAAACATTAAAACCCTAGAGTGAAATACGTGAGATTATTTGAGAAATTAAAGATCAACTCCTACTCCCAACCACAATAGAGATAAGGGGCTAGCCAATATGCTTAGTTATTTACACCCAAATTTAGCAAAATACGCCCAACTCTATATGAGTTGGATTTTAGGTCCATAAATCATGATCCGAAAATACAGGGTCTTACATTTATCGTCTCGGCAAGTTGCAACTGTCCTTCAAATACACTAGGATGATCCAAATCAGAAATTGAACTCACCCCTTCCTTAGCCCGAACAGACACTTCTGAGAGCACTTGAGGATCATCAATCTTGTCATTTGTAGCTATCACTTTAGGAACCCACACTTTCTTAAGATTAGAAGTTGGATTCAAGCAGCATTTTGTACTAGAATGACCAAACCTCTTGCAAATAGAGCAAGCCTTAGGCTTCCAGGGATATTCAGCTTTTGCTTCATATTTCACATTATCAATATAGAAAGGAAGTACCGAAGGATATGAGCAATTAGCATCTATTTCAACACAGATTCTTGCATACGACATTCTTGTTTTCATTGCAGTTTGAGCGTCAGTCATAACTGGTTTGCCAACAATGCTTGCAATTCTAGAAAAACCTAAATCATTCCAGAGATGAAAATGGATTCCAGTGATGTTCATCCAAATAGGTACTGAAGAAAGAGCACCAATGTTTTGCTCAAGGAAAGGAGACCATGGACGAATGAGAAATAGCTTGCCTTCAACATGAACATAGCCCAATTCTAGTACTCTATCTCTGTCTTCGTCTAACACAAAATGGAAAAAGAAAGCCTGCTGCCCATAAATGGTCATAGAGAAATCCCCCTTGGTTTTCCACAGAGATTTTAAGGTTTCTTTCACAACCGGGAAGGATGGTCTCTTACCCACAAAATAACCCACAACATAAGAATCACAACTAGATATATGGGTTTTGAGTTCACCTGAATCGAAAACCGCCGAAGATGCTCCGTCAATCATTTGAGTGTCACTGAAAGCAAGTTTGATTGAAGCTCTTGGATCTAAAGGCTTGTTGAAACCTTTTAACCAATTCATACCTTGTGAAAGGCCAGACCCAGGTACAGATTCTTCACCCCCATTGACACCCGAAACAGATCTAGGGTTTAAACCAGGAGCTCCAGATTTTGCATTCAAACAAGGAAAATCTTCTGATTCTAGGTTAATCTCATAGGGAATTGAAGAATTGTTGGATAGATTATTTGGAATTGAACTCAAAGAAGGCGGAGAGGAAGCAGAGATCTTCCCAGCCATGGCTGGGAAGAAAGAGCGAAGAAGAAAAGCCTATCGCCAAAAAAATCACCTAGTCAAACTTGGCCGTCGCGGTCAAACCCAATTTCGTTATCTTCATTCTTTGGATCTTACCAAGGATGGCTTCTATAGTAAATATAAAACTTATGTCATACCAGTGGTACTTGATTGGTCTATAGAATCTAACAGGTCTTGTCAAGAAGCACAGGGAAGTAGTACTTGTGCATGCGAAGCGAACAGTTATTGTTCCAATACAACAAACAACCTTGGATATCGCTGCATTTGTAGGGAAGGATTCGAAGGAAACCCTTATCTGGGAACTGGTTGCAAAGGTACGAGTTTGATATCTGTTTAATTTAATGGATTTCAAATATTTCTTTTGATCGATGTGATGGAAAACAAATTAAATATTCTATACAGATGTGAATGAGTGCGAAGATAAGAACAACAATTCCTGTGATGGCTATTGTATCAATACAATTGGAAGTTACAACTGCTCTTGTCCAGAAGGCTCGATGGGTGATGGGAGGAAAGACGGTCTTGGTTGCTTCCTTAGCAAGGGACTTCCGGTACTTCCGGTGGTAAGGGTTACAATTCCGGTTGTACCGGTTGCACTCGGTAATTAACCCTGCTGAGAGTATAACATTTATACATTAACAATTGCATGCCTGTTTACTCATTTTTTGTGCTAAACTTAATGCGGTTGACAATGTTAATGCATACAGGTATTGGATTTGGTTTCTTAGGTTTAGTAATTGGCGGGTACCTTTTATATGTATGCATTCGGAAGCGAGAGCTCTCCAAGCTTAAAGAAAAATTGTTTAGACAAAACGGTGGATTGTTGTTAAGAAAAATGAAAGTGGCGCTGAATTGATAAAAATCTTTACATCAGAAGAATTAGAACTGGCAACCAATAAATATAATGAGAGTGAAATTATTGGTCATGGAGGGTATGGAGTAGTTTACAAGGGAACTTTATCTGATAATCGGGTAGTCGCCATAAAAAAGTCCAAGTTATTCGATCAGAGTCAGATCGAGCAGTTTGTAAATGAGGTTGTTATCTTAACTCAAATTAACCACAGAAACGTGGTGAAGCTTATGGGTTGTTGCTTCGAAACTGAAGTGCCTTTGCCTGTGTATGAATATGTATCCGGTGGTACACTTTTCGAACATCTCCATTACAAGCAGGAGGCTTCTACTGAAATGTCTTCGGTGACTTGGGAAACTCGTTTGAGGATTGCAACCGAGGTTGCAAGTGCAATCGCATATTTACATTCTGCAGCATCTCCACCCATCATTCACAGGGATATAAAGTCAACCAACATATTACTAGATGAAAATTGCACGGCTAAGGTTTCAGACTTTGGAGCGTCGAGGTTGGTGCCAATAGATCACACCCATATAAACACACTGGTTTATGGAACCCTGGGATATTTGGATCCGGAGTACTTCAACACAAGCCAACTCACAGATAAAAGTGATGTGTATAGTTTTGGTGTAGTTCTTGCAGAGCTCTTAACGGGTGAGAAACCACTTTGCCTTAAGAGAACCGAAGCACAGCGAAATCTTGCTACATATTTCCCTTCTTTAATATTGGATGGAAATAATGTGTTCCAATTTATCGATGCAAAAGTTGTCAGTGATGGGAAATTAGAGGAGGTCCTCGCAGTAGCGGAGATTGCAAGAAAATGCCTTAACCCAAAGGGTGAAGACAGACCTACGATGAAACAGATAGCAACAGATCTAGAAGTACTCTTGCGAAGGTCAGAGTCATCCGTGTCAAATCATCAACCAAGCCACCACAACAGAACATCGTCGATACCATCAGAGCCAACTGATCTCTACAGTGTCCCATTGAGTATAGCACGGATCACTCAAGCCAGCATAGCGCAGAGACATCTTTGCCTCTGTCTATAAATAGGCCAAGGTGAATGAAAATTTTGGCCTGATATGTATTGTCATATTATGCAAAATAACACAGAAGTCTTTCACTGGTGTGTCTGTAATATGTCTCTTTATTGAATTTATTTTGTATTGAGTTTTGAACTTTGTCTATAAACTCAACTAGTTTATCTAAATATGGTTTGTTCTTTATAACTCAACTGGTTTATCTAAATCTCATAAATTATTAAAGAGTAAAATTACAACTGTAACTATCAGCTGCATTGGGATTTATATTTTCCACTGTGGAAACATAATTTTTTCACCAGCAGACACCATAAGAGCATAATGTCCCCATAGCACTACCGTAGACGAAATTCTGATCTGACATTTGAGATTAACACAAAAGTGGTTCATTTGTTTCTTAATTAAATAGTTGCTGACCAAAGGAAGGTTACATGGGCAAATGCAAGTGGTAGTCATATTCAATTGCATTGTTGTGCCCAAGAAGAACAAGAAGAAGAAGAAGAACAATTCTTCTCTCTTTCTCTATATTCTTCTTGTGCATCTCTCTACCTGGATTCAAAGGTAAATCATCACAACTTTCCTATAATTTTCATCTGATATTTATCTGTATTGGTTTATTGCTCAAAATCTATACTTTTATTGAACAATTTAGAGCTGATTCGTTAGGTTAATTTTGTTTGTTGGATTAAATCATCGATTCTGTTTTCTTTACTTGTAAAAGATTGAGGCTTTTTCAAAATTGCTGTTTACCGAAGAATCGAGCTTTTTGTGGTGGGGGGTTTTATTGTGAGTCATGGGGGAAAACAAAACAAGAATTGTATCCTCATATAGTACTGGTGAAGATAGGATCAGTTGGTTACCTAATTCAATAATTCACCATATCATGTCTTTCATTGATACTAAATATGCTGTTCAGACTAGTGTTTTGTAAAAAAGGTGGATTCATATTTGGAAGTCTCTACCTTTTCTCAACTTCAATAGGGATTCATTTTCAGCAAACAAAAGAAAAAGTTTCATAATTTTTATAGACAAGGTATTCAATCTTCGTGAAGACTTCGATATTCAGAGATTTAGTTTGCATTGGGTGGACTCTTTAGAGAACGGAAATGAGAATCTGGTGACAGTGCATGTTAATAGATGGAGCCTTAATGCTGTTAAGTATAAGGTTCAAGAAGTAAATATTGTAATCAGTCAAATTCATGGCTGGGTATAGGTATATGAAATTCCTCAGGATTTCCTTAATTGTAAATCACTGAGAAAGTTGGTAGTACAAGTGTTTCATAATGTCAGACATGTGGATATTATTCTACCAAGATCAATGAATTTACCTGAGCTTAAAGTACTACGTACGTTTACAAGGATTGTCAATCTCGGATGTAGAATTATCTAATAGACTCTTTTCATGTTGTCCAGTTCTTGAAACGTTACATTTAGTTGATTGTGATATACAAACTGATAATCAAAGGAATTTGGTGGTTGATTCCCTCAGCCTCAAGGAGTTCGAATATAGTAAATGCTGTAGACATCTTTTGACGGAAAATGATACTATGCCTAACATTATTAAGTTATGTGCTCCAAATCTGGAAGAATTGACTTTCAGATCATTGTTCGCACTCAGTTATTCTCTAGAAAACTGTTTACCATTATCCAAGGTAAGCTTTTACATGCAATTCAAAGAAGAAGAAGAAGTTGAAAATGCAGGAATATATGAAAAAATGTCGTCTAAGCGAAAAGATGTGTATGCAAAACGTCTGATGAAAAATCTAGGAGCGGCTTATATGGTGAAAGCAATGAGATTATCATCTGGTTTCCTTAAGGTAGGTATGCGGTGCTTCCTTTCTTTCATGAATTAAACCTCTTAACCGTATGCGGAAACCGTTAATTAAGTGTGTTTTACTGCCTAGGCAAGTTAAAATTAAGAACCCAAATTTCTAAAAAAGGGAAAGGGTGTTGCTGCTTATTTAAGCATCCAACAACTTCCATTACTTAAGATGGACCATTTTGGTTATCAAGATGATTGTCATTATTGTGTATCATTCTTTCTCAAGAATAATTATCGTGCTCTTTTAACTAGTCTAGATCTTGATTTTCTTTTATTTTTCAAGGTTCTGTCACAAGCTCTCTACATCTTGGACTGTCAGCCACCTCGTCTAAGTAAACTACAATCTTTAACGCTGCAAATGTGGGCTACAAGAGATTGCTTGCAGGCTATAACATACACAAAATTGGTCCGAAGGACCAATTTTGTCTACTTCTTTATCTAAAAGACATCTAAAAAATGAACTTGTTCTAAAAGACGAAAAGTTCAAAGATACTATTTATAAATACGGAATCTAAAAAAATACCAAAAATACTGTTTATAAAGACATGTACAGTCATCAAATATAATTTTAAGTTACAAATATACCCTTAGTAACTAACTATACTAAACTATTAGAGAAAACCGCCAGGAAAAAACAAACCAACAAGAACTGTCACTGCTAATACTGTTTATAAAAACAAACCAACAAGAACTGTCACTAGGAAACCCTTGTAGAACCCATCTGCATCACCTACAAACCACCAGTTCACTGCAACCACAACCATCAAACCCACACAAGCCTTAACAAGCTAGCAACAGCAGTCCAAAACTCTCCACACACCAGCTGCAATACTCCACAATGTTGCCAGAACCTGAACGCAGACATCATCACTCTGAGATCCATCTCAATGTTAATCACCACACAACCAACTGCAGCTCAAATCTCGTCTGCATCTCATCAGCACAACCCCTTGTAGACCACCAGCAACACAGCAAATCCCCACACAATCAGCAGCCAACTCCTTTCCTCAAACAACTTATCCATTCATTCACTTGATAAGCAAGCACCATCTCCGGAATCATCACAGCATGTGCTGCTACAATCGGTCCATAACCATATAGTAGGACCTGAACTGTGACTCCGTCTAGGACTCGAACTGCCTGCACACGCTCTACAAGGATCGAAAAATGGAATGTATTAAACCCACTTTAAAATTTAAGAAACTGAAAACAGATATGTCGTGTGCACAGCGTGTTAGTCATATATCATGTCCAGTTTGTGCTGTATGACCAAACAACGGTAATATAGTAAGCCCTATAAGCATCTAATTGGACTATAATATAGTAAGGCTTATAAGCATAAAACAGGAGTGTTAGGGCTCGTTATAAAGAAAAATGTAAAGAGAAATGTCGCAATAAGAGCAATAACGGACATGGTGAAAACAGGAACAATTATTGTTCCTCCAAGCAAATGATGTCGAGACTACTTGTAGCACTTTTTCAAGATTCGAAAGTGGAACAAAAAAAAATGACAGGAAAAGAGTCATGGGATAACACAAGTAGTGTTTTCTATTGTACTAACTCAAATGATTTTTTTTTATAAAGCAGCGGTGCAAATGTGTACCAACCTGTTGGTTGCCATGAGCACTTTAATGTTTCCTCTTGCATCAAATCCATCGAGCTGATTCACAATCTCAAGCATAGTACGTTGAACCTCGTTATCCCCACCAACACCGTCATCAAAACGTGCACCACCAATGGCATCTACTTCATCGAAAAACACAATGCAAGCCTTCTTTGAACGGGCCATCTACAAGATATGAAAGTAGACATACTTGGTTAATAAAGGTAAAACTAGCAAAAGCATAGAAGTATATACAAGAAACTAAACACTGATAAAACCCAGGTATAAGTAGTGACTACACTAATAATACCCAGATATAAGTGTCGATAATTGCAGGAATTAAATTCACGCCACACAATTGCAGGAATTAAACACTGATAAAACCCAGGTTTAAGCAGTGACTACACTAATAATACCCAGATATAAGTGTCGATAATTGCAGGAATTAAATTCATGCCACACAATTGCAGGAATTAAACAATTGCAGGAATTAAACACTGATAAAACCC
>JAJJMA010229933.1:12142-25726 GCA_023529015.1 Papaver nudicaule
AAAAGACCATGAGTTACAACATTTAGAAGCCAAACAACAAGTCGATAATTTACAAGCAACAGAAGTACATGCTGTGGACAACCTGATAATCTACCGGCTGCAAAGAAAAAAATCTCAAAGAGAACCAGTAAGGTGTATCAAATTCCAGATGGTAGCCAGAGGTGTACCAGGAACAACGGCAAGAGGCAACAACTCTGTCAACAGGAGGTGGGGAACCGAGCATCTAAAAAACAGAAGCAACAAAGGCAATAACGTTTTAGATAGATGGTCTGCCATGTTTCTGGAGCAAACTTTATTAGAACATAGTTAATACATTTTCTTTTTGCATATCATCACAGCAATAAAAATGATTGTGTTCTAATTTACATTTGTGTAAATGACCCGTACGGGTCCGTTCGGGTTCGGGTTCGGGTTCGGGTTATGAGATCAAGTCTCTTGCCCAAGCCGGCACCCGGAAAAATGGGCATATAAATGAACGGCCATTAGTTGCATCTTAACGGCCATAAATTCATCAAATTGAACGGCCTTAAATGCATCTAAATTGACGGTCGGAAATCCATCTAAATTGACGGTCAAAAACCCATCGAATAAGAAAAAAATGGTAATAATTGAACGGCTGACGTTCCATCCCAATAATACAATTGAACGGTTCCTAGTGGAACACGTGGACGGCTGGGAACACATCCTGTTTGACGGCTGAGAATCCATCATTTATCCTCAAAATTCGCCCGAGATGAACGGTTCCCACAGCTACACGTGGATGGTGGTAGATCAAATATTAACGGTATCCATGACTACACGTGGATGGTGTAAGATCAAATATTAACGGTATCCCTGGTTACACGTGGATGGTGGAAGATCAAATATGAAGGGTGAGAGATGCACCAGAGATTGCACTCGTTCGCGTGGCTAAATAAACAATTTGCGTGTCTTAAGTGCAGTAATAGGCCACATGAGAAGCAATTTCTCGAGGCTAAAGGAAAGCAACAGCCACGAGTGAAGCAAGTTCACGAGTCTAAAGGGTAACAACAGCCACATGAGAAGCAAGTTAACGAGTCTAAAGGGTAGCAACAGCAACGTGATTTCGAACAACACTTGGGAAAAGCTGCGGCACCATGGCGGCTTTGTCACGCGAATTATAGCCGAAGGCCACACGAAATTTCGCGTTGCGGAAAAGGTAGTCTAAAAACACGCTATTACTTGCCACGCGACGAGCATTTGTGATTGGCGTGACCTAAACCATACGGCCACGCCAATCTGGCGTGGCATCAGACCAGATTTGTACTAGTGAACATATCCCAACATTAGAGGTAATCCTCTCATTAATTCTATCTACCATTTCTCTGTGTGTAACTGCGGAACAATCTCCATTGAAGAGACGCAGAGAATGTAAAGATCGTGGGCCAGGGTTTATGAAATCTCTCTGGCAAGGATCCCATTCAATCTCAGTTCCGTATTCGTACCCTAAATTGGTAGGTTGTTGTTACCAGATTCGTCAAAATTTGAGATGTAAACCTCCAACATCAATCTGATTGAACTATTGGTTTAATACACGATGCCGATGTAAACAAAAAACTTGAAACAAAACCAAAGCTGTTTCTGTTAATTGATGTTTTATTGAGATTCATGCTCAAAAATGCAGCTCGTTATTTCGGGTCATCAATCTCATCATTGCAATCATTTAGATCAGCACCCTCATCATTGAGGTTCATCTCGCTGTTAATGATGTTTCAATTAAGCTCAGGTTGATGTTCCTGATGTTTTAGTGAAGGGATTATTTCCTTTTATAAGACAGATGGACAAATCCAGTTGAATTTAGCTCTTCCCTCTGTTACACACTTTTTTATGGGCATAATCAACATCCTTTAATTTTTCCTTAACCAGTGCGTTAATATCTCGTCGCACAGATGTATATTCAACACCGCAGGAACAAAACAAGGAGAGTGCATATACGGTAGTATTAAGTTAAGAGCCGAAGGCGCGTACTCGACTAGGGTCCCACATAATGCATGGGTCGCACCATGGTCTGTTGTAGACTACAAAAATAGTAGTGATAAGTTAAGATTTAGCCGGCTCAACATCGCAAGCCGCTCCAAAAACCACTGCTGGTTCGCACAAGCAAGGCATATCGGGTAGTACTTTTTGCAAAAATATATAAATACGTCGAACATGCATCTCACCTAAATCGCACATGGATCGCAATACAGAGGAGTAGTTTCTGCAACTCCTTGTAAACATGTGGGTGGACGAAACACTCGATCTTCATTGGTCAGTTGAAATAAGGAATGGTGTAGAGACTTAGGGGACCATCACTGTTTTGATTTGTGGGTCAAATATTATTTTGAGGGTGAAAACCTAAACACTAACACGCTCGAATCAGTTCTTTCATCTGGTTCCTTGCTTCTATTCCCCAGCACAACTCTGTCTAAATTTTACTCGTTACCCCGAAGCATCCGAGATATAAATCCACAAAGCAGTGATAGTGAATGCGAGGATGAGGCTGGGAATAAAACCACCCCACCAACTCTAGAGATTAACTGGAAATGAGGATGGCATTAGAAGTTGCCTTGGAGGAGTTTCGGGAGGGAGAAGAGGATGGGGCTAAAGAAAATTTTGCTGTTGAGAGAGGTGATGTTAGAGAAGTCCTCTGCATCGTAAAATCAAACAATAATCCTTAAGAGTAGTTCTTGTGTCGTTGAAGGGTGTCGTTGAAGGGTGTTGGAGGATGGATAAGCAAAGGGGAAGAAGGGGCCAGTGGCGAAAGATACTTCCTCATAGGTTACTGTGTACGTGAACTCCACATAGGGTTCCTTACAGAGTAAGGTTTCAAGTGATTTTATTTAAGCTAATGACAAACTCCTTTCGGCTCACTCACACTGCAATTCTACTTACATTTAGGGTACTTTGCGGAGTTTCAAAAAAACTTAGTATGTACATGGAAACACCGTCTTTTTCTGCTTATAACAGTTTCAAAGGAGTATCTAGTGGCCTAGTGGTGGACTACTAACAGTTCATCCACCAGGCTACACATTTTATCGTAACCAAAACATATATGCAGGTGAGCGTTTGTCAGTATGCGGACCTTTGCAATCAGGTTACGATTACGTTGCAGTCTGATTGCAAGTAGGAATATCTCATTTGGGTTATGTTCATATATTGACCTCTTTATCCTGGTGCTTAATTAATTTTTCTTTCCATCTATAATTTCTTTATGGACACCGGCCCTTTGCTGAGAAATGCAGAGTTTAAACAGGCGCTTTTATTTCACAGATTTTTTGGAACAACTTCATATGGAACATCCTTCCGTTATCATGCCTTTGATCATAACCAACTACCAGTTACGGAAAAATAAAATACAAGTGAAAGTAGGTTTAACTAGCCTTTAATGTGTTAAGACTGTTAAGATACTTGTAACAAGTTTGCCTAAAGAAGTTTGACTAGAGACCATTATACCTGTTTATTGTAAAGTTGAAGACCTTAAGTCTCCAATAAGTAGTGCAGACTATTTTTTGCACCTGTAAAGGTTATACTTTTTTTTTTGATACAAACCTGTAAAGGTTATACCTTGGGGTCCAACCAATGCTCATCGTTACTTTACCATGGGGTAGTCTTTTCATATCCAGTAAATGTCTCCTTGACTTTTACTTTACTGGTGTAATTAGAAGAGAGAGGAGGTTGGAGTAATTTTTCTGTGTTTCATTTCACATGATTTGGGTCCACTGTCAGCATACGGCTGTGATTTGATCTCCCAGAAATTGGCGCAATCCTGTTCGGCCGTTTCACTTTAGCTATGTTGATGCGGAGCATGCAGTGTAATTTTGTAGGCCTAGAGTACTAGGTGCCATAATTGTTTTGCAACTTCCGAGTGCGAGAGGGTGGTATGGAAACCTGTGCAACTTCATTTTCCACCACAATTTTTTTTCCAGCATAAATCTTAAAACAAGATTTTAATTCAGAGCATACCGATTTTCCTTCGGCATCAACGATGATGAAACCATTGGATGTGAATGTTCTTTTTGTGGATTCCTTTGGCTTTATCTACTGCATGCCAGACCGGAAGTGTGAGGAATTGCCTCTCAACGATCCTCCATGGTTCCTTGCACAAAGGGATCTTGTCATGTGTGGTTGCCCTTTGAGTGCAGGACATGAAGGACCTGAAAAGCCCCCTGGTTTCACTGAACCAAGGAAAAATAAACAGAAGGTGAAAGAAGAGCCCATTGATTTCATTGACAATATTGATCGTCATCAGGTAAGTAACTGCTGTTTTTGTGAACTTTGTGGTGATCAGAGACATTTTAATTTCTATGTTCCTGAAATCAATCCCCTGCAATCTATGCATTACCAAGTGTCTAGGCCACCCTCTAGGGATGGATTGCATCATTTTCCACTTGCAATTGTTGTACCCATGTATGCTGAAGGTAATGGTAGAAATGGTGTTATAGAGCATGTTGCTCTTAAGGGGTCTCCCACATACTTGCAGAGTACAGTGGTGGGTGTTAGAGAGCTTAAGGAGTATGAATTTACTCTTGAAAGGCACAGCCTTAGATCTTTTACCATAGATCACCCACACACTTGGCTTGTTCTTGCTGGTACTGGAAGTCAGGGGTTCAAAATTGTGAAACAGGGTAATGTGATGTATGGTGGTGGTGTTGATCATGTGCCCAGGAGGGTTGTGGGGGGTGAGCATATGGGTTTTATGGCCTCCTTGCCAGAGGGAGTTGAGCCAACATTGAATATTCCTTTCTTAGATTTTGATTTGGCCAATATGACTGAGATGAAAGGTCGATCATTTGTCATTTCCAATCCCATTCTTCAAGAACTTTTCACAGCACGTCCTGATACCTGGTATGTAGTTGTCGTCAAGGGAATAAATGGGTTTGTTGTAGCTTCTGAAGGAGATGTTGTTCATCCTGGTGGATGTTCTTTTGGGCCACAACTCATAACAGGGGATATAAGAGAGGGTTATGTTGCTACTCCATTGGATGTGCCTGATGGTGCTGAATTGCCAAGCTATATTCTGACAACCAGGATGCAGACTTTCTATGGAAGTGGTAGTTATTTTGGTGGTACTTCTGCACGTGCGACGGAATTTACTCTTGGAAGGCACAGCCTTAGATCTTTCACCATAGATCACCCACACACTTGGCTTGTTCTTGCTGGTACTGGAAGTCAGGGGTTCAAAATTGTGAAACAGGGGGATGTGATGTATGGTGGTGGTGTTGATCATGTGCCCAGGAGGGTTGTGGGGGATGAGCATATGGGTTTTATGGCCTCCTTGCCAGAGGGAGTTGAGCCAACATTGGATATTCCTTCATTAGATTTTGATTTGGCCAATATGACTGAGATGAAAGGTCGATCATTTGTCATTTCAAATCCCATTCTCCAAGAACTTTTCACAGCACGTCCTGATACCTGGTATGTAATTGTCGGCAAGGGAATAGATGGGTTTGTTGTAGCTTCTAAAGGAGATGTTGTTCATCCTGGTGGATGTTCTTTTGGGCCACAGCTCATAAAAGGGGATATAAGAGAGGGTTATGTTGATACTCCATTGGATGTGCCTGATGGTGCTGAATTGCCAAGCTATATTCTGACAACCAGGATGCGGACTTTCTATGGAAGTGGTAGTTATTTTGGTGGTACTTCTGCAAGTGTGACAGAAGAGAAAACTGCTAGTGGAACTGACATAACTAGGGCAATTGTGCCTTATGTACCCACACCACAGGTAAGTGACATCATAGTTTCTAATAACTATGGTAATGTAGTTGTTAATATAATTGTTAGGAGTTAAAAGTATAATCATGCTTGTGTATGATTTTAGTGCAGTAGGGGCTAAAAGTATGATCATGCTTGTGTATGATTTTAGTGCAGAAATTAATGTATATGAACTGCAATTGCAGGTATGGATAGAGGTAGCAGTAGAACTCACCCAAGATGGTCGTATGGAGGAGGTGCAGAGAAATCGGTTGCCAATGGAGTTGAGGAGATTGCAAGGGATTCAGCATTGGGGACATCCAGTTCCAGAGGATAATTCCACCATTCCAGCACCTATTTCCCAGAGAACGAGGAGCAAGCGATTGACCAAGAATGTGAATCAAATCTAAGCAACCAGCAGCAATGCAGACCCAGCAATGTTTTCATGGTTTTGTGATTTTTTTTTTCTTGTTTTTGGTTTCTTTTCTGACCCCCCAAGTAATTTTTGGTTTTGATTGTGGGAGGGTGGTAGTCACGGGGTTTCTGTCGAACATTGAACATGGCTGTTCTATTAGTGAATTGGTATTTGCTAGTTGAGTTGACGGTGATGGTTGGAACATTAAGATGTTGATTGTGAAAGTATTTCTGATGTCAATGTGAAAGTATTACGAGTTCCGGTAAAATGGACTGATAGGATCCCACTACTAAGCCACAAGCAGTGGGGACCTATAGTGAACCTTAGATCACCGTTTTGTCCAAAACAGTGAATTATAGGAGGGGTTTTAGACCCTTTGACTAGAATAATGTTTGCACCAGTTGTAAAAATCAAATCCAATTAAAGTATTCAGCCGAATTCAAAATGCAAAACATTGTATTCATTCGATCATTGTAAAGGTTGTACATTATGAGCTAGTTAAAAACCGTTCCCGCTGGGGATAAAAATGCAATAAATAAAGCACAAATTGCATCAGTTCATGGAACATGTCTCGCTACCAGCTATCAACGGACTGGTGCCAGTTCCACCAGATGAAGGGTGACTATTCAATAATGGTGAGCCAGTACCTGCACGAGCATTAGGAAACGAGCCCCACCACAGGCATCCCTACACGCAAATGCTGTGAGTAAGACCCGACTGAAACAGATGTCATTGCACAGACGTAGTCCGGGATGCCCTTATACTAAATGAGGAAACAGAATGAATACAACAAAGAAAAGGACTAAGGCGTTAAAGAATATCTTACTTGTGTTAGAAGAGCAAGTGTTAATTGCTCTTCCAAACGAGCCAATCTTTCTTTAGTGCTTTGGCATTCAGCTTCTACCCATAGCCAATGAAACATTTCCAGAAGTCAAACTGCAAGGCATTTTCTTATTAATCAATACAATTGACAGAGAGAATGTGATGCAAATAGCTGAAATAAACATGCCCAGCTAAGTGACGCAGTAGATGAACGACTATCCCAGCTAAGTGAACACGTGAAGTTTTCAGAACACGTGAGTGCAACAATGGTTATCCACCTACACTTACCTAAAGTTGATATCCATATAGAAGCCCTTGGAATGAGAGCTTAAGCAATTAACATACAAACTTTCACCTTTTGTATCACCAAGTCATACAGTTTCGGACGGTGATAAAATAATCGAAGAAACATACAGAAGGATCTACCAAAGAACATAATAAGGAAAAAAGAAGAAGAGTGGCCTCCTAATATGATTGCCCCTGACCGTCAGGCTACTTTCAGGTCTAAATATGATAAGAGTCGTGCTTAGCGACACAATGCATCCCTACACCCAAACGTTGTGAGTAATGCATCCTCAGGGGTCAATGACATCTTCCATCCAGGCTGAGTAGTTGTTGCCTTTGCCGGTGTGGGGATAGGTTGATGATTTTCTGGGCTGCATTTGTTGTTGTGAAGGCTGAACTGCTTAGTTTGTAAGGTGCAATGGTTCGTGTCGCAGTAGCAGTGGCCTTGTAGACAGCTTTGGCAGAAGTACCAGCTTCTGAAAGTCCTTCAGGTTGCTGGAGAATGGATTTGGTGAAAAGGTGCAGTTGGTTTAGTATCAAGAAAATGCAACCCAAACGTTTTCCATAAATGCGAAATGCAACCCAAGTGTTTTTCATAAACATAAACATCATGACTAATTAAAGGATAATGTGGCTACTAACTGCATACAGGATCATTCTAGCATACAGGCTCATTCTAAGCATAAGTAGTGAATCTCAAGTGATACATTGACAGTGATTCGTCCGCTGGTCTGCTTTATTGCCCAAATTGAATTGGGTTAGTATTTAAACATCTTAGCAGATATGCTTCTTAAACCACCACAGAGTAGATGCACAAACACTAACTCATTAAAGTTAAGAGTGTAGTCTTTATCCCTTCACAGTATGCAGGTTATACAACACGCAGAATCAGCATCTTCCATTTCTTTCGAAGGTGCTGATACCCAGCGAGACAGTGTTGACTATCTATCCCTAGAACTATGAAAATGCAAATATTATCTATTGGTTGTTAGACCTGGTATTTGTGGTGCTACTCATTACTTGGATTGGGGTGGTGACGTGATGATTTTGCACTTGTCGTGGGATAGAATGAAAGTGATGATTTTGACATAAACACTGCCGAACAAATAAATGATTTAGAGCGGAACTGATTCAAACTTCCAACCAAAGAATTGTACTTAGTTACCTTTTGACAATGGTTAACCCCTCCTTCCCAGTGCTGGATATGTTAGTTGTCACGAAGAAAAGAATTGTTACTTCTGTTCAGAATCAACCAAGCATTGTATGTTTCTTTATGTTTCTTGTCTTCTTGATCTTAGAAGTCCCTGTAATTAGTGGGGCGAGATTAAAACCAAATAGTTTTCCCATTTCAAAGAATAGCCCTTATGCAAGAGAAAAGTGTTCCTATGTCAAAGAAAATTTATCTACAATGTAATACCTCAAGGTGGGAGAAGTAGAAATGTTTCATTTTAAACTCATACGTCAGATGGTCTAGCAAGATGTAGTTAGATACTAAAATTAGCTTTTGATAAAAACTGTTATCCAGTTTGGTAACTCTCCACTACAATCATCAAACTATTAACTATCTATATTCCAGTTATTCGGTATAAGGAGGCAATTTGTCAAGTGTTGTACAATTAAAAGAAGGGGTTTCTGATTTAAAGAGCATTGTCTTACTTAGGCTTTGAAAACAATTGGTAGTTGACTAGTTGCATCTCGATGGAGAAGAATTAATCCGAGGAAATCACTTGTGAATACAAGTAAAGATGTTCAATTTTCCAGTGTTTTCTTAAGGCACTAAACAACCAACTACAAGTTTATGTAAATAAGTGTTTTCTGGATGGAGTCTTGTGTATCATCTATCATGTAGCTATTATTTGAAGTTAATAAAATTTTGAATCAGAAGAAAAATAAAAATTAGCACCAATAGGATAATAATCAACTCCATGAACTAAACCAGTACAAGTCTACAAGAATATCTCTTTGAATGTTCGTGTTTGACCCATGGCTAAAATTGCCACAGTTTGGACCGTATTACCCTTCTTGGTGACCACTTAGCTGCAAGCTCAAACTGCAAGCCCAGTTTACCAACCTGCCATGCATCCAGCCAGCCCAGTCCATCAGTCCATATTGTCAACATTCAACGGAGGGAAGTCAACCACTGGTCAAAGATGGTCAAAGTCAACCGTTAACCGGAGCCGGTCAAAGTCAGTTGCTGGTCAAGGAGGGTCGAAATCAACTGTTGACCGAATTTGGTCAAAGTCAACCATCGGTCAAAGTCGGTCAAAGTCAAAGTCAACTGTCAGTCAAGTCAACTATTCCGTACGGACTGGGCCAGAACCACTTTTGGAGAGCTAAAGGAAGGTTCCAGAAGTTTCCAGAAGCCTTGCTGCCCAAGATACTTGTAGAGTCAGAATTAGGGTAGAATACATATTTTGTAACTGTATATATAGAGGGGACATAAACCCAGAAAGGGGATCCCAATTCCTCCACACAGAAACCAGCCACAAGATGGAAACCCTAAAAATCGGTCCCCTCCTCCAAAACCCTAAATTCATTGTATCCTGATAATCAATAAAATATCGCTCCTCAAGGGGATTCACCCGTGGATGTAGGCACAACAGTGTCGAACCACGTTAAATCTGTGTCTTATTTATTTTCATGTTTATACATGTTTTACATAATCGCCAGCTATATTCGTGTTTTGTATGAGAATTTATACTCCCGTACAAACATTGGCGCCGACTAAGGGGATTCGAGAGAAAAGAATCGTGTTCCCACAGAAAACAGTTTTGCAGAAAAATCATGTTCGTGTTCGAAACCAAGATGCAGCTGTTGGAAATCGTCATGGCGTGAATAGATCGATCCGCCTGGCAGACATCAATCAGATTATCTGGAAAGGCTACTGTGCTATATCGTTTGAAGAGTTCGAGATTTCAGGGTTGCTGAAACTGTTACCAGGACGTTCGATCTGTAACAGTGTCGTGTTCGACGCTCACCAGAAACTGTTGTATGGAAAGATCCAGAAAACAGCCATGGAGGATAGCAGGAAACAACAAGAAAATATGACAGAAATTGCCATGTATGAAAAAGATCGATTGCAATGTGTCGCGAAGGGTTCGAGTTTTTGAGATCGTGAAAACAGTTGATGAGACTTTCGGTTTGCAGCTATGTAAGATTCGGAGTTGATAAAATTGTGCATGGGAAGGTACAACAGAAAACGCCCCAGTACAAGTAATAGAGGCATCAGAAAGTATGACAGAAGAAGTCATGGAAAAAACCCTAATTTTGCAACATTCATAACTGTTTCAAAGAGAAGTGTAGCAAAAGCATAAGTGTTCGAGGTTTGTAACACATAATTGTGTTGGGAAAGGAAGCGTTGCAAAAAGTTTTGAAAAAGAAAAAAAAAAGGAAAAAAAAAAATCAACAGAAGCCGGCTGCCAAAGCCGGAGGTCCAGCCGGCAGATCGGCTCAGCGGTTCGATGGTTCGGGTTCGGTCTAGTCCAGTTCGGTGGTCCAGTTTGATGGTTCTGGTTCCAGATCCGGTTCGGCAGGTTCGGTTCCTACCTAGTCAGCAGTGACACGCCAGCATCCGTTCAGTCAGCTTTGCCATGTCAGCAGAATTCACCCAGTCATAAGTGACACGTCAGTATCCATCCAGTCAGCTTCACCACGTCAGCAGAATGCGCCACGTCACCATCCACCCAGTCAGATGTGCCACGTTAGCGATATTTGCCCAGTCAGCTGCGCCACGTCAGCGATATCCACCCTGTCAGCATGCCACGTCATCCATTCGCTTACAGTCAGCGCGGCCACTCCATAAACCTTGCGCGCGCCACCGCTCAATCTTCTTTTGATGATATCTTCTCCGTTATTCGTCCGATTTAAGAGATTTTTGGCTCGTTTGATTCGCTTTTTGAGCCTCAAGCTATCCAGTCAGCGTGTCGCGTCATCGGTTCGTGCATAGTCAGCATTGCCACGTCATCAATCTTGCGAGCCACCGCCTAATATTCTTTTGACGATATCTTCTCCGTTATTCGTCCGATTTGAGTGATTTTCGGCTCGTTGGATTTGCCTTTCGATTCTCTACGCCATGAAGAGTAAAAATTTCCGATTTTGAAGAATTTTTGCTAGAGTTTTAAGCATCTAAACAACTGTCAGTCGAGGTTCTACTCCTGATAGGATGTCACGTTTCAACTGCAGCTAGTCGAGGTTCGACTCCTAGCAGTACAACTTCGCTTCTATCTGCTGCCAGTCGAGGTCCGACTCCTGGCAACGCAGATTATTTTCTATCCGCTGTCAGTCGAGGTCTGACTCCTGGCAGCGCAGATTATTTTCCATCTGTTGTCAGTCGAGGTTCGACTCCTGACAACGTTGTTTCACATCCAATTGCTGCCAGTCGAGGTCCAACTCCTGGCCCTGCAATTTCACTTCTGGTTACAGTCTGAATAGTTTATCATCCAGTCTCGTCCAACATTACTGTTAGTACAGTTGAACGCAACTGCTGACAGTCCTATCACGTCTCCCCTGCTGTCAATCTAGTTGAGCAGTCTCCTCCTCGATTGCTATGCCTGAAATTGCAAACATTATATGTTTTTGCAAGGAAGAATCAGTACTTGCAGTATTTGAAGAATTTTAGAAGAAGTTCGATATAATGACATGATCGAGTCCAAAGTTAAATACACTGTTGTGAGAGTGTAGCGTCCACAACATCTATGACGTTATAGTTCGAAGAAATTGGATAATGGCGTAACACCCGCCTGATCTCCCTCATCCGTATCCAACCGCAACTTACGTCCGAGTTCCCCTCGTTTCTCCTGTAGCTGCCATGTCAGCAGTTCTGACTCAACAATCTGTCTAGTTAGCTTACACAATCAACTGCTGCCAGTCGAGGCTCGACTCCTGGCAGTTCAGTTTTCAATTTTAACTGCTGCCAGTGAGGGTCGACTCCTGGCAGTCCAGTTTTCAGTTTAACTGCTGCCAGTCGAGTCTCAACTCATGGCAGTCCAGTTTTTGGTTTCAACTGCTGCCAGTGAGGATCGACTCCTGGCAGTCCAGTTTTAAGTTTTACTGCTGCCAGTCGAGGCTCGACTCCTGGCAGTCCAGTTTTCAATTTCAACTGCTGCCAGTGAGGGTCGACTCCTGGCAGTCCAGTTTTCAGTTTTATAGCTGCCAGTCGAGGCTCGACTCCTGGCAGTCCATTTTTCAATTTCAACTGCTGCCAGTCGAGGCTCGACTCCAGGCAGTCCAGTTTTCTGTTTTAAGTACTGCCATTGAGGGTCGACTCATGGCAGCCCAATTTTCACTTCTACTGCTGTTAGGATGGGTCAACTCCTGGCAGTCCAGTTTCAAATTGCATTTGCTGCTAGTGAGGGTCGACTCCTGGCAGCGCAGTTTCAAGTTTCAACTACCTTCAGTCAATTAGCTACTGCCACTAAAGTACTGATTCATGGCAGTGTAGTCTTTTTTCAGTTTCAATTGTTGTCAGTCGAGGCCCGCCTCATGACAATACATTTTTTGCCTCTATGTCATGTTTGGTTCCATAGTTCGAGAAAAACGGTTGCGTTGGATTTTGATCTACAACCAGCTTAAGTTCAAAATAACTTGGGAATTTGACCAAAACTATTACGTCATTTGTGCTTCTTAACGGAGATTTCAACGCCTATATGAGGTATGTATATTTTTATATTATATTTTGATCATTATGCAGGTACAATTCTCTTTTTTCTATTATATAGTTTCAATGGTGAAAACTACATTCTGTGCAATCTTGTATATAGGCTGGCCACCTATGTAGTTCAAGACAAAACTTGCATCATAACTTGTGTGTGCGTGCTACTGTTGGAAGGAGTGCACCCTTGCCAACTTTGAGCCGAACCACATTAGTGCTGAGGTTCAGCTACATGACTCCATCAGCAGCAATGACGACTGTTGCTTGGGGTATGTAGACTTCCTAGTACGAACAATATACTTGGGGGCGGGTAGATTAACTGCTCCAAACTACAGGCTTGGGGGAGAGTTACCGTCGACAGGATTCTGTGATGGGTAGAACCCAAACTTCTTAACCCCTAACAAGTTAGAGGTTAAAAGGGGGCGATGTTCGTATCCTAGTATTTTGGCACCCCTTTTATTGGCTAAGTAGAGCAATAAAGGTACCCAAATACTATGTTTTGCTCAACAGGAGTCCGCTAGATGTGACCCAAGGGTCGCCTGGCGGTACTGTTCCAAATTCAACTGCCACCAAGGCGTTGCCTAAGGGCCGCCTGGAAGTGCAGTTGCATCAACAGGAGTCCGCCAGATGTGACCCATGGGTCACCTGCCGGTATTGTTCCAAATTCAACTGCCACCAAGGCGTTTCCTAAGGGCCGCCTGGAAGTGCAGTTTCATCAACA
>JAJJMA010229947.1:0-15210 GCA_023529015.1 Papaver nudicaule
TTTTTTTTTTTTTTTTGTATGTGTTGCATGTATGTGTATATACAAGTTTATATATGTGTTCCCCTTGAGGGAGAAGCAAGTTAATGGCGCCACAAGTCGTGGCGCCGCATTCTTGGGCGACTAGGGCCAATTTGGTGGCGTCGTGTATATAGCGCCACTCATAATCATGTATAAAGAGAGATTTTTGTTGCGTAGGTACTCTGATAAGTGTGCATGCGTAGTTACTCATGTTATTAGAGAATATAAGTGCGAGTGACTTACTCGGGAATGTTTGTGTGTCGCAGAGGAAGCGTAGCAGTGATCGAAAGTCGGCCTCTAGTCACCACTCCGTCCGTGATGCTGCTGCTAGGACTCCCAAGTGTACTGATGGTTTTTCATATCTTCCTGTTGTTAGGAACCCGACCGCCTTTGTCGGTCGTTGAGACTTTTCTGCCTGCTTCATCCCAAGGCAAGGAGACTTCGATGATTCTCTGAAGGTGATGTCGTCGGAGACAATCAGGTTTTGCATGGAATCCAAGGTGCTCGATGGTGCACCTGTTGACTTCAGGGTTCCTCAATTCCCCGTGCCACTATGTGGCGCTTGGTATGACTTCATGTTGACTAACGAGAAGGTCAGGCCAATTCTGGAGCAATCAGGAGTTTTCTATGCGGTGAAGGCAACTAGGAACTTGAGAATGTATAAGGATTCTGGTGTCATCGTTACTTTCCTTCTTCGTTGGTGCAGGGCAACAAAGACTTTCGTGATGAGTTGGGGTGAGTTCACCATTTCTTTAGAGGCGGTGGTTGCTTTATACCATCTTCCAATGTTAGGGAACCTCCCAGACAGCTATTCTTCAGCTCAGAGCGCGGTGATCGAGGTTTTGACCAGGAAGATCCGAGAACTGCAGGTACCCAAAGCTCACTCGAGCGAAAATTACATAGAATGGATTGATCACTGGTATGTGGGTGGCGCACGTCCCAATGGAAGCGCTCCCGAGAGCACCCTTTGTATTGCCGCGTTTCTGGTACTCTGGTTGTCTAATGACATTTTTGCTGATGCCCCTCTTGGTACCTTGAAGCCTCATGTCGTCCCTCTTGATGTTCTCTTAGCTCACGGTCGGAGCCTGCCCATTGGTAGTGTTTCTTGGTTCTCAGTATGCCCAGTTCGATGCTTTTGTCCGGGACATATCGGTGCCTGATGTCGATAGGGTTAGTACTTACGTAAACCCCTCATTTGTCCAGGCGATCTTGTGGGAGCATTTCACACCTCATAGACCCAGAAAGGGGCCTTCTTTGGGTAAGACACTAAAGGGGAGCCCTCGAATCTTGCAGTGGAACGCTGCCCATTGCTTCTCCGGAGTTAGGGGACTTGCTAGATGATGAGAGAAACGTCAACTTCCGCTCGTGGTACACTAATTCTTCTTCTGATATCGTGCAACCCATAACTTTCACAGAGGATCCTGGTGTTGAGTTACGATCGGGACCCCGAGAGTCGAGTGATCTTACTATTGGGCAGGCCATCTTCATCAACAGCAGCACTCCTGGTTATATCCTTGGTTACTTTCACGGGGAAGAGGTGGTAATGCCTTACAATGTCGATCGAGCGGCGAAAGTGCCGGGTTTCGATCAAGATGTTCCCAATAGTTTACTCCTCGCGCCTTCTGTGGTTGAATTGCAGTATTCGCTCGACGTATCACTCCATCTCGGTCGTCGTTCTCCCTTCGTCTTCCGTTATAGACCAACGAGGATGACTCCTGAGTATCACGAGTTTTGGAATGATACTCTCAAAGTCCTTCATGGTTTCGTCAGCGGGGGAGGTCAGGGTACTCCTGTTGCTACCGTTCAGGTATGGCGGTTCAATTGTAATTCCTTCTTGGCTGCCAAATGTCTCTTTTCTCTTTTTTTTTTTACCCTTCGTTGTTCTTCTACAGGTGCGCTCTGCCCCGAGTCCCCAGTCGGACGACATGGTTTCGGTTCGAGGCGCCAGGAGGAATCGACCTCGGATGAGAATGCCCAGGGGGGTCATCTCTCGAATAGGAGTAGATGAATCTCCTTGCTAGTATGAGGACGTCGACATGACGGTAGTGGACCTTCTACCGAGATTGTTTTGCTTCCCTGTTAATGTTTAGCCGAGTTCTCATTCTTGTGTTGTCTTCTCGTAGACGGAGCACCTAGGTGACAACGAACCAGTGGGATCTTCGAATGTGGGTGATGGGAATCGAGAGATAGTTGATAAGTCCAATGCTTCATCACCTCCTCGTGAGGAGTCAAGCCCTGCCGTGGTAAGGGATTTGCCTTTTATGTTTTTGACCATTTCTCCTTTATCTCTGGACTAGTGGTAGCTCCTGTCTTTCACGGTTACTGACTTCTTCTTTTCTTTAGTCCATGAAGGAGAGCGATGAGTTCATGCGTGAGGAGACGATGATAACCGGTGGTGTCGACGATTCCCAAGTAGCTTCTCCCGTTACTGTAGACGTGCCCGTGGACGAAAGTGTTGGCGAAGAAGCTGTAGAGGATGGTGATACCGAGGAGATCGAGAATTCTGACTCTGAGGATACTGCTGACGCCGAAATGAGAGCTAGGGAGGCTGGGCTGAATGTGCTTTATCCGACTCGAGGTGTCTCGTACCCCCTTTTGAGCAGAGTTAGATCCCACCAGGTGGCTATAGGCGGTTTCGTCGTTTCCCGAGAGTACGAGGACATGTATACACGTATCTGGAAGGAGTTTGGGCACATCGCTAGGGAGGATGCAAACCGTGTCGTGGCGGAAGGATTCGTCGGATTTCTGCTGGAGCGAATTGCTGAGATGCGGGAAAATTCCATGCGCGGGGTTGAATCAGAGACGTTGCAGGATTGGGAGGATACCATAGCGGCTGCTGAGTCTGAGTCCTTCAACATATCTTGACTCCGGGAGAGGTTTGAGAAGCAGAAGCAGGCTAAGGTTCAGGCTGATAGTATTACTGATGAGGTTCTTGCCGCAAAGGAGAGAGAGGTTGCTGAATTGGAGGCTAGGCTCGTGAAGGAGCGGGAGGTTATTTCCAACATGAGAGATTCTTATGAGAAGGCTAAGGATACTGTGTTATTTGGTCTTTTCTGATCGTTTTTGTTTCTTGGCTCGTGGTTTAGGAATATATTTTTTTTATTATTCGAAAGACAATGATAGAATGACTCTCATGTCTTGACTACGTACAACGGTTTTATGTTTCTTATAACTAAAGGTTTAATTGGGATATGCTTCAACCCGTCTTTTCTTAATTATCATTGTATCCTTGCATCCGTATTTGAGCGAAACCAGTTTGTAGTATCCGTTCAGCGCAGACTTGATGACCATGTAGGGTCCTTCGAGCTTTCTCCTTCCTTGTCTGCTGGTCTTCATCACTAATTCTCCCACTTTGTAGTTTTTGTCGTCGGTTAATGGAGCCCTAGGGTCGTGGAGTTTCCGATACAGGGGCGATTTTCGAGGGAGGCAGGCAGACCCGTTGTTGTCGGCTTCCCCGTCTCCTATGTTTAATTGGCTAAGCAGGACACCGAGGGTTTCGTGACCAGGTGATGGGGTTATCCATTTTCTAAAATATCGAGTAGGGTGTATGATCCACTCATACCTTGCGATAAGTGTTTCGTCCGTCTTTTGCGGGGATGCCATCCTTGATCTCTTCTCGGAGGTTGGCGAGGCTCCTCCTTCCTCGTATAGGGATATCGTCGCTGTGTGGAGATCCTCTGGCTCAGTCGGTACTCCGAGTGGGATTGCGGCTTCGTTAAGTAGACTCTGGTTGTCTTTGAACCAAGGGTGACCGAGGACCATGTCGTGCTCTGAGTCTTGTGGGACCACATAGAGTTTAGTCTCCGTTCGTACTCCGTTCACCTCTATTTGTAGAGT
The DNA here is from genome assembly GCA_023529015.1 of Papaver nudicaule. Classification (NCBI taxonomy): domain Eukaryota; kingdom Viridiplantae; phylum Streptophyta; class Magnoliopsida; order Ranunculales; family Papaveraceae; genus Papaver; species Papaver nudicaule. Next base: position 3,856 of record JAJJMA010229947.1, read on the forward strand.
CGTTCGTCCACGAGTCGTTACCGTCCTTCCTTCAGGATTTTCCAACGTCTCTGGTGAACCGGTGACATCGTGTAGCAAGCCTCCCGAAGCTTCTAGTGTCGTTGCAGAGATGATGTTGATTTTCGCTCCAGCATCCAACAATGTGTTGGGGAAGCCGACGTCGCGTATATGCGCGGTAGTGAGTATTCCCCAACCTTGTCTAGCTAGTAGTCCCCAGTCATTTCTTACAGAAGACCCACCTTGGGTTGGCAGGTGTGGATCTTCTTCCTCTCCGAATGGTAGTCGCCTTCCTGACACCACGTGGTTAAGTGCTGTAAACATATCCCGACGTTGAGGTTTCGAGAAACATAGAATTTCGCATAGTTGGTGCATCAGGTTCTCCACTCTCTGATTCACGGGTTCTTTGTGATCTTTGAGCGCTTGGACGTGTGGAAACTCCGGGTGTAGTCTGTAGGAACATGCCTTGGCCTTGACAATGCGTTCTTCGAGGATTCGCCTGAAGCTGTTACACTGGACTGTGGCGTGGCTGATCCTCCTGTGATAATGGCGGTAACTAGGGTGTTTCATCTCTCCAGCAGTGGGAGGCCTCGATACTTCAGGTAGTTCTACGAATTTGTCTCGGACCAAGGAGTCTAGCAATTGCTCCGTCTCCATTGCCGAGAGGTCGTTTGGCGGATCAATCCTTCCTCGTTGTTGCCGCGCGTCTTCTTCTGGTGTCACGCCTCGTGTCGCTGAGTCTGGTGTTTGGTGTTCAACGAGGTATTCTCCTGCCTTCCTTTTCTTGTCGTTATCTAGACTTCTACTGCCCTCTTCAGTAAGTCCTCCGTATTTCAGTAATTGAGTCCTCTCCCTCAGGGTGGGTATTATAGTGGCTGACTGTGCTGCTGCCTCCTGGAGTTCGGCAAGAGTCTGGAACTGGAGATCTTCTAAGAGATCTCGGTAGATAGGATCCATGGTACTAGTGCAGATCTCCACCAGTTGTGGTTCTGTTATGTCTGGGGTGCAGCAACCGAGGGCTTGTCCCTTAAACCTCTTTACGTAGTCGTCGGGGTACTCGCCGGTTCTTTGGCGCATTTTACTTAGATCAGAGAGAGTTACCTTCCCAAAAAGGTATTCCTTGAAGAAGGCGTCCATTAATCCGTTCCAAGTGCTCGTGGTTCTTGGCGGGAGGTGAGTGTACCATTGGTAAGCCTCTCCAATAAGAGACTTCGGGAATTCGTTGAGTCTCAAGGTATGATTGTACCCGTATTCTCTCAGAGATCCTAGGAAATGTGAAATGTATTCTCGTGCGTGACCGGTTCCGTCGTACCTGGGGAAGGAGAAGGTGGTGTGGACTTGAGGGTGTCCCCGGGTTGGTTGAGTGTCGGTCTTGTGACGTGAAACTGTGGGTGATTCGTCCCTCGTTCGCGCTATGATCCTTTCCACTGCTGGAACCTCGGGGGTGCTTGGCTCTCTCTCTGCAAGGGATTTGAGGTAGGCTGTAACCTCCATCAAGGGAGCCGTGATATTCATTTGTTGACTGGCGAGGGCGTCTTGTCGTCGGGCTATTTCCTTTATGGTTGGAGGCGTCGGTGAGTTCTCGCCTCTTCTGCAGTTGGTATTGATTGGGTGGTTGTTATTGGGGTCTGTCTTTCTTGTAGAGCTTGAGGCGTAGAATCGAGAATCAGGTTCTTCAGATCCCATCCCTTGTTCAGACATTCTGACCTTCTGAAACCGAGAGAATGATCTCCACTGTGGTCGCCAACTGTTTTTACCTGGAAAAACAATGCACTGTCTCTGGGTACTTTCGTAGTGCTCGAGATCAAAGTCGAACAAGACGAGCCTAAACCAAGTCAATGGCCGTTCAAGTCTTGCTTCGATCACAGACAGGTGTTTTAGGTATAAAACAATAAAGAGAATCTGAGGGGTAAAGTATGAAGTATGATGATGTAATAAAAGATTATGATGAATTCGAGAGGTCAAGATCGAACAAGACTCGCCTAAACCAAGAAATGGCCGTTCGAGTATTGCTTCAGTTACAAGAAGAGGATATAGGGTTGGTTTAGGGAGGGAAGCAGAGAAAGATGATATCAGAGAATTGCTATGATTTTCTGTGATGTTGATGATTGAATTGCTAAAGAAGATTGGATAATCAGTTCTCACTAGATATTAAATGCTGAATGAGAAGAGTTAATCAATTATCGATGAGATTGATTGATTGAACTTGCACTGAATTAAACTGTTGAACTTGTCTGTTCTGTCTTTCCAAACTGGTCGAGTGACCTATTTATAGCAATAGAATTCCAACTTATCTCGTAAGAAGTGGAAGAAGTGGAAGAGTGGGAGTGTGGAGTAAGTGGGGCAAGTCTTGCGCCTAATATTAGGGAAGAATGAACCGCCCACTTTCTCATCCCCTCTTTTCAGCAACGTTCACACGACTAAGCTTTCTTTCTCGTTAAGTGATTGAGCCGTTGCAATCACACGTGCCGTAGACCGCCAAACCAAAACCCTAAAGAATATCCTCCCATGTAACTTACTTGATTCTCGTAAGATTTGTTAAATATTTGTTAAGTCAAATATGACTAAGTGCAAGTCGTACCAATTACTGGTAAACTTAGGACTTTGCGATAAGATAGAGATTAAGCGATAAGCTTTGAATATCTCTTTAAGATTTGGTTTAAGGATTGAGCCGGGCAATCGCCATTTAAACCAATGAAATAAATCTAAGGGTTGAGCTAGCAACCGCCATTAGATAAGATAAGATAAGTCTAAGGATTGAGCTATGCAGCTTAAGGCACGAGCCCGTCTTTTCGGGCGCACGAGGAACGAGTGAATTTCAGCAAAAGAAGATCGCCATTTAGACCGAGAGGATTTCAGCAACTCTCTGTGGCAATAGTCAAATAAATACGACTTTCGATTTGCCATAAATATGAGAAATTGGCTTGTGGCATGTAATGCACCAATTCTCTGAGTAATGAAGACATATGAATGTCCAAAATAATATAAGTCATAGCCATGAGCCATGATTAAGAATTATAGCACTGATTTATAGAAGCAAGTCCATAATCAGGAAAAACAGACGAATGATGCTATCACAGCGTAGCCATCATCAAGAATGCATAAGCATTGCCAATACAAGACCTAAAGATAGGCCATAATAATCATAATAATCCATATTGCATGGTATAATAATATTATTGAGAAGTTAGGTATAAGGTGCGAAGGATAAGCCATAACATTTATGTTATTTTCAGATTTCTGGACAGTTTGCATATTGTCCATTAATAAAATCACCCAGGCCAGACCATATTAGATAAAATTCTGAATTTTTAGTATGTTATAGGGAACTCACATAGGGAAATATTTCGTGAAGGAAGCACCCCCTAATTCCTCACGGATTGGGCTGTAAAAATCACGCCATGAGGAAATACGTGAGCTGTCAGGTTTCCTTGATTAGGAAACTAGAGTATTATGGACTAAATAAAATCCATAGTCCTCTAGGATTTGGATTAGTGGGACCCATAAATAGAGGGGAGGCTAGAGAAGAATATATTCTAGTCCCAAGGGGGCAACTAGAGCCCATGAGAGAAGAAAATGCCGTGGCTTTCCATGAGCATAAGCAGGGAAAACCGTAAGGCCCCCTAGGTTTAGCCACGCCCTGACTTTGGGCCTCCAAGATTTGGCCAAGGCAAAGTCATGGGGCTCCAAGATTAGGCCAGAGCAATAGCGTGGGTACCCATAATCAGGCCGAGGAGGTGGCGTGGGCACCCAAGTGCCAAGGCACGCCAAAGACATGGATATCCAAGATTAGGGCAAGCTAGAAGCATGGGCATCCAAGGCTAGGGCAGGGATTAGCCGTGGGCCTCCAAGGAGAAGGGGGCGTGAGCACAAGGACAGGTAATTGTCGTGAATAGAGCTTGGGCATAGGCAGGGCCGTGAGGACAAGGAAGAGGCCAAGCTAGTGGCCGTGGGAATAGGCGCAGGGCTATAGGCCAAGGGAGTAAAGGCCAAGGAGTTGGCGGGGTTAGGCTCTGGGCTATAGGCCAAGAGGAAGATGGCGTGAGATGTTGGCGGGGGATATAGGCCAAGGAAGATGGCCAAGGTGTTGGCGGGGGCTATAGGCCAAGGAAGATGGCCAAGGTGTTGGCGGGGCTATAGGCCAAGGAAGATGGCCAAGGTGTTGGCGGGGGCTATAGGCCAAGGAAGAGGGCGTGAGGCATCCAAGCTTGGCCAAAGGATGGCCGTGTGTCTCCAAGTATTGGTGACGTGAATTTCCTAGGTTTGGCTCGAGCATGAGCTAGGCTAATGCACCTGTTTAGGTATTTTTTACGTATAGGCTAGGGATATAGACCATGCTACTAGGCTAGGGTCGTGAGATATTAAAGTATGGCTAAATGCAACCAAAATACCTTATCCCTACTATAAAATAAATTCATACCTTGTCTCGAGCTATTCCAGGACGCCAGAAATTAATGAGAAATTACTCATGTGACCTCCTCGCCAAAAACCACCATCAACATTAAGTCCCCTGCACAGCATGGAACCGTGAGTGTTCCAGGGAGAGCATAGAGTTGATGGACCAGCTGCCTCCGCGTAAAAGCCTTGTGTACGAACATGGAATCCAAACAGGGCCTAAAGGCCAACCCCATTCAAGCAGCGCCCAAAGAATCCTAATTAGGTTAGGACTCCCCAAAACCGTGCGTGATATATATAATTATATATCACGCAGCTCTTTTTTTTTTTTTTTTGCATGAATATTGTCTCCCTCCTTGCTTGTTCTTCCCCTTTTCATAAACACAGTATTCTGTAGACTGGAAGATCATGATGACTGACACTGAATCCCATAGTTCTTCTCGTGCCGTTGATGAAATTACATCCACTACAGCTGTGAAAGAGATCCCTCATGTCAATGATGAATTTGAAATTCGCCTGGCGAATTTAGCTCGAGCTGCAGTTTCTCGGGACCAAGCTAGAATTCTCCCAAGCAATCTTAATGCTCCAATGGTTATTACTCCATCACGTGTAGCTCGCTTTCGTATGCAGAGAGGTGACTTTAGTGCTTCCAGTATCGTTTTTCGTTCTATGCAGAAACAAATCAACTCTTGGTCCATGTATCTTCAGAATACACTTGACACTCCAGGTATCAAGGACATCTTTGAGAAGGCTGGAATCTTTCATGCTGTAAAGAGTTCAGATAGTTCCTTCGTAATTAGAGATAAATGTGCTTTAGTTGCTTTTATGACCCGTTGGTGTAGTAGTACAAACTCCTTTATACTTGCATGGGGAGAGCTTGTAATTACTTTGGAAGACGTAGCAGCGTTACTAAGACTCCCAATTTATGGAGAGCTCAAAGTTAGCTTAGATGCAGATGGAAGGAACTTGCAGACTCAGTTAACCATCATTGTTGAAACCCTGAACAAGCACGGCGATGCATATGCTTCGTGGATGATGCACTGGACAAAACCCAGTAATATCGGTGCTTCAGTGTTGTCGATTGCTGCATTTCTCCTACTCTGGTTATCAAAGGACGTCTTTGAAGATCTTCATGAATACAAGAAGTTGAAGGCTGCACTTATTCCGTATGCCATAACATTGGCTCAAGGTACTCCTGTTCCTATTTGCTCTTTATTCCTTGGTACTTTGTATACCCATCTTTCCACTTTGTTAGTAAATATGACATTGTCGAATGGTGCTGCAAAGATTGAGACATTTGTATCAACAAATTTCGTGCAAGCTTGGTTGTATGAGCATTACCCTGGCTATGCTCCAAAAGGGTCTGCCAAAGACAAATATTTGTCAGACCAGGCTCGGATTGTTCGCTGGATGAACAAGCCTATCTCAAAGGACTTTCTTGTATTCATGGACGACGAGGCAGCAGTGGTCTTTCGTCCATGGACCTCAATCCCCGCAGGTGTAGCTCAGCTTCGCTCATTTGGTTCAAATAACATTCCAGCAAAGGTTCTTTCTGTAGAAGACTTCCTTACTGATGAAGAGCAGGTCTTCATGATAAGTTGTTGCAGCGGGCACATCCTTGGTATTAGTGAATCAGGAGCATACGTGGTCAGAGCATATAATGTTGACAGGGGAGCTCGTCAGATGGGTTTCGACCAGGATGTCCCATCGCAGCGAGGTCCTCCTCCAAAGAATATGCAAGGATATCATACTAGATTGCTTAGCCCAGTATCTTTTCTCTCGGGAGAAAGAGTGCCATCCGTCACTGAAGAAGGTAGGCGGTTTTGGGATGACCAGGTACAATTGTATAGGGATTTCTTGGCTTCCCCAAAAGAAGTACGGGCAGTTCCCTCCAAAGAAGACTTGGAAACGTTTCCCTTGCTCAAATATATCACTCTTAAGCGTAAAATAGGAGACATGAATGATTTGGTAATTACCTCGAACTTTTAAATGCTTGTATAAGCTTTTTGTATGATGATTTTGACGCTTTATCACCATATTTTGTGCAGCAACATTCGTCGCCTAACTCAAAGCTCGCCAGTCCCGCAACACAAATGTCTTTGTCTTTCGGGAGAATTATCGCTCTTCCAAGGGAAGGACAGCTCTATGATGAACCTCTTGAACGATAAACAAGTCCCCAATCTTAGTACACAAGATTAGGTGAAGGTAAGACTTCATTCCATTGCTCGTATTTTTACTTTAGTGTGAAAGTAAAAATTCCCGTCAGATTTTCTTGTTTTGAGACACGTCACGAGAATGACCGTAGAATCTTCATCCGATGTCGTATTTCAGTGGTTGACCCCAATTTAGAAAAAGGACTTCAGTAGCTTTCACCTTGAAAAAGAAAATCTGAATTTCACGCATTTTTGCTCGTTATTTTATGTGTCACAAAGTGCCGCCACGTCCAGTAATGTCGCAGTCTGTACGCTGTTTAGTGGAAAAATCATTCCGGCCAGTAGGTTGCTCCAAAAATTAAGCCCTTTTAGCACGTGATAGAAAACATCCATACGAACAACTCCCGTGAAGGAAGTTTCTTCATATCTCTTACTGATTTGTACAGATTTTGAGTTTTTCGCCGTTCTTCGTAAGAATTCAGATGTCAGAAAATTATATCTTCAAGATAACGTCGTGAATCCTTTGATATATCTTATTTTAATGATTTTTCTTCTTTATTTGGTGTAGGATGGACCTGCTACAGGAGTCGAGAAGTTCTCATTTGTTCCTTCAGAGCGGAACCCAGTGCTTGAAGAATCGACTCCGAATACGCCGCCCAAATCCACTGATATGATTACTGAACAGAATAAAAGTGGAGGCTCCACAGACCCTAAGTCTTCTGTGACACAAGTTACCTCTTGTTAAATTATTCAATCCAAAATAAAATATTTAGTACTTTATTCTTATCTCGTTTGCTCTTGCAGCCTTCTGGAGATAAAGAAGCAATGAATGACAGCTACTTTGCTGGTGAAAGGTTAAGTGCGGGTCACAACCTTAATAAGGACTTTGACAACGTTGCTGACGAAAATCCTCTCAATACTGAGGTAAATTTGATTATCCTCTTTATGTTAAGCTTTTAATATATAGCTTGAAACATATTATTAAGCTTCTGTTTGCTTTGAACCCTTCTTTCAGATCGTTATCAGAGAAACACAAGTCTCTGAGGATATCGACATCACTGGTGTAGATGCTCCTACCAAGTGGGCTCTTCTCGAGTTTCCTCATGCTGGTTTGGCGTATAATCCTCCCTACGAGACAATTCTCCCCGGTCATATACTAGTGGAAGGATTTAATGTCCCTGAGGAACACGTCCCACTGTATAAGAAGATGTGGGATCTTTATGGTCACCTTATTACTGCGGGAAGGCGTGACCACTTGAATACACTTGCTGGTGTTGTGGCTGATCTCATGGGCTTGATTTCGAAGATGTATACCACCCCTCTAACGGACACGACAGATGAGGCGTTAGATGAAGCAGAAGAGCTGATTGCTTCATTCAAAAACTTCAAACCCAATTTGTTGTGGCGTCAGGCGAGAATCCAGTTCATCCGAACAAGGCGTGCTGCTGTTGGCAAATTCACCCAGGATTTGGTGAAGCAAGAAGAGAGGAATTATGCCGTCATGACTGAGGAACTCCGCAAGTTAACTGAGAAGACGGAGAAGAAAGCTGCTGACATAGCTCTATTGAAGAAAGCAGTTGATGAAGGAGCGAAATCTTCATTAGATGGGTGTTTCTGAAAGACTTCAGGAGCAAAAGAATTTTACTTTGCTTTTATTTGGTTTTATGAACAAAGGGTTTATAGGAATTGATTATTTTGAACTCATAGGTTTTGAACTTGAATTCTTTTGAATTGACTTGTTAAAAGGCAAGAGATTGCTTGCACTTTTATTTTGGAGGAATTGAAATTACAGGAAATAAATAAACTCTAATGAATCTTCATATTTTCTTGAGCCATTTGCCGTTGATCACCATGTTTGAGAGCCTCTCATGTATTGCACTTATCATGTATCGTGCATCAGGCATGACTCGAGATATAACATAAGGCCCCTCCCAACTTGCTGTGGACCCCGGAATAGAAGTTACTTTTCGGTTAGTGCGTCGCATAACCTTATCTCCTTCTTGAAAAGCAACCTTAGGAACCCATGACATCTCAGGTGTCTTTCGCCTATAAGACCGTTGCTTTGCCCGAACCCACTTATTGGAAGTGGCCTTGATTTCCTCTTGAGGTGCCTCAGAGGGCTTGATAGACTTGATGCAATCAAGTCCCCAAGTCGAAGAATTATCCAATCCTTGTGTAGGGACATGTTGGATAGGATTTCCATGAACTAAATAATTCTGAATAAAGTACTTCAAATCACTATCACATACCTCTTTGAATATCACCAGAGTTTCGGACCCCACGCGGTACTCCAGCTTTCCCACGCCGCAGCTTTCTTGGTCAAACATGAACTCTTGGCCTTTGATGATTACAGGTGAGATTGTGGGCACAAATCTCTTCCCATGGAGCCAGGGACGCCCTAAGATCATGTCGTGCTCCTCATCTTCTTTGATTACATGAAACTTGGCTTTGGTGCGAGCAGAGTCCACCTTCAGATCCAAAGTAACATGACCATATATGTCTTGGAGATTTCCTTTTGAATCTTTCGTCACCGTAGGATAGTAGATGACATCTCGCCGAGAAATCCCAATTGCTTGAAGCGTTTTGATTGGAATTAGATTAACCATAACACCAGCATCAATTTGAACTTTCTTAAAACTCGTACCTTCGAGACGAGCCGAGATAATCGGTATTGGAACGCGTTCCCCTGCCATCATCTCTGGTGTAACTTCGCCAGGCTTCGGCTGAACCTTTTCAGGTATAGGTAGTTCTTTGCCGCTAGCAATCCAGCTGAGGGCAGCGAAAATGTTACTTCGCTGACTTCTAGAAAAATTTAAGAGCTCGCATAAATTTTCCATCAAATAATTAGCAGTTTGCTTGACAGATTCTCCAGAGATGGTGAAATTTTGAATGTTGGGTCGATGCTGACGTTGGTGTTGACGTTGAGGTTGGTGCTGAGGGAGTGGATTCTTATGTACACCCTCAGTCCCCAAGTTCAACTCTCCTGACTCGATCTTTTCGTTGAAGATTTGCTTGAGTCGATGACACTCACTGGTGGGATGATTGACGAATCTATGAAAATGACAATACTTGGGGTCAGTCATTTCTTGTGCTGTAGGCTCTCTCCGTACGGGAGGTAATTTAACAACACCATCTTGAATCCATGCTTCCAGGAGCTCTATCACTTCATCCATAGTACATGGGAAATCAGGAATTTTAGGAAATTCCCTCTGTTGTCGTGGTGTCTTTGGGGCAGGGGCATTAGCTGGGATCCGTGCCGGAGCTTGAGATTGGGCTGGGGCTGTACGTTTTAGTTGTGGGGCCTCAGGAGTAGGCGCCTTCCTCTTAACACCTTCAGTGACAGCATGAACTGAGTGAAGAGAGTTATATTGCTTGTTGACAAGTCGCTTGCTGGCACGCGTTTCACCACGACTTTCTTCGGCTTTTAAAGGCCTGGGCCTTTCTAGTAGCGCAGGTGCAGTAGTGGCGGATCGTTTGGCGGACTTATGGAGCTTGGTGAAATTGTCAATATCCAGATTCTCCATCAAGGCGCGATATACTGGTATCATTCCATTGATGCAAAGCTCTACCAACTGCACCTCTGTCACATTTGGATCATTGCAATCCACTGAACGAGTTCTGAACCTCGTCACGTAATCATCTGGATGTTCATTGTTTCGCTGATAGAGTCTTCCCAAATCGGAGAGAGTGAGTTGCTCAGACACGAAGAAGTATTTCTTGAGAAAAACATTAACCATCTGGCTCCAGCTGAGAATGCTATTAGGAGCTAGATTATTATACCAAGTGTATGCCTTTCCTGTTAGAGATTTCGAGAATTCTTTGAGACATACAACTTGATTTCTTTCATGTATTCCTAGTGATTCTAGGAAGCGAGAGATATGTTCTCGGGCATTCCCAATACCATTATACATCGAGAATGAAGGCGTGACATACCCTTCAGGAAGAGATTCACGTTGAACTTCAATTGGATATGGAGGTTGATGACGATGAAACAAATCTGAATTCTCCATGCTCCGAGCCTGCAAAAGATTCTGCAAATCTTCACGAGTGACGAAGTTATGTTGCAAACCTGTGTTTGGTCCACGTGTGGTGTGGATATGGGTATCCTGATCATCAGGAATAACATGAATCTGAGAAGGACCCGCCTTGTTGGAATGAGATAGGGGTTCCACACGTGAAAGCCCTGGATTTGTTGGTGGCGTCAGCTTCTCTGAGAGAGACCTCAAGCAAGTCAGCAACTCCATCTGGGTTTTCACCATATTGTTTTAACTCTGGGCTAGATCTTGTTGGGTCTTCATGAGATCCGCAATGCTAGGTGAGTCTTCAGTACTCCTTGTTTCTCCTATGCGGGGCCCAAAGAGAAAAGCTTATGTGCGGCTTGAGATAGGAGTGTAAGGGGTAGGAGAGATAGTGGTATTGGTGGTCCCCACCATATGAGATAGGGGGGACGTGATTTGGGATAGGGTAGGCGTGGTGGAACTCACCAGAGGAGTTAACACGCCCAAGGAGAAAGGGGATAAGGTTGGCCCCCTCTGGGTTGAGGCAGAGGCAAAATTAGGGTTTGGGCTGGAGCTCACGGCTGGGATTGTGGGGCCAGAGGTGATGGCGCCACTAGCTTGGGTGTTTGTGACCCCACTTGCAGTAGATAAACTCGTGGGGACACTAGGGATATTTGGAGAATTTGTATTCTCTGAACTCTGCCTCCTGGTTTCAACCATATCTTCTTAAAACCGAGATAATGACCTCCCACTGTGGTCGCCAAATGTTTTAGGTATAAAACAATAAAGAGAATCTGAGGGGTAAAGTATGA
>JAJJMA010229976.1:0-31224 GCA_023529015.1 Papaver nudicaule
AATCAAAATTACTGGCGGTTCATTAATCAAAATTGGTGGTAAGTTTTTCTAGCTACTAACTCCTTGAGTTCGACTTAAGGATTGAATACATACGCAAGGATGTTGTGAAAAAACATTAAAAAAAAAACAACGATAAACAAAACAATCTAACCTTCAAATTGAGCGCCTATATTCCACGAATCTATCCCATGATTGTTTGTCAAATGACGTTTTGTGGTTGCTGCGAGCCTGAGTCTGTTGAAAAAATTCCAAATATATTTGGTCTTTAGCAGATAAAACTTGAATCAAAATTACTGGCGATTCATTAATCAAAATTGGCGGTAAGTTTTGCTAGCTACTAACTCCATGAGTTCGACTTAAGGACTGAATACACAGGCAAGGATGTAGTGAAAAAACATTAAAAAAAATAACAACGATAAACAAAACAATCTAACCTTCAATTTTGAACGCCTATATTCCACGAATTTATCCCATGATTATATGTCAAATGACATTTTGTGGTTGCTGCGAGCCTGAGTCTGTTGACAAAAAAAAATCCAAATATATTTGGTCTTTAGCAGATAAAACTTGAATCAAAATTACTGGCGGTTCATTAATCAAAATGATGAATAAAGATACTTGTAGTAATTAGTAGTTGCTTACCTGGATCTCGTGGAGGAATCTTTTGAATGGTGCTCTAAACCTTTTGCATATTTTAAAATCATCATTGTAGCAGCTTAATACATGTTTCTCATCTACATTAACCACATCACTTCCATTGTTGTCATCTGGGTGTTCTTCGTGCTCGATAAGCATATCATTTAAAAAGACATCACCTGCCATAACTTACACTGTGTACGTACAACAAAGGTCGGAATATGATCTCACAACAAAACAATTAAACCATATTTATCAGGATATCAGGAAATAAACCATGGTAACAACAAAACAATAATTCAACCAAATCATAGCTACACCTAACAGTGAAAGCACCACATGCACAACATAGGCAGAACATGAGCTTATATTGAAAATACATTACCTAAACATACAACAAAAGCAACATGTTATAAGTGTATATCAATCGCGAAGGGGTTGAAGATATAATACCATCTGCCTTTCTAGATACTCAATACTCCGTCGGAACATAAATAAAAAAAAAAACATTTATGCATATAACTTAACCCTAGAACATTATTTTGATACAACAACTCGGATTGAAAACAACCTATGATTATCAGTTACACGTCAAAACAAAAAAGAAAATAAAAAACAAACAACATTATTTCTTCAAAATATATTAAACATATATAATACAAAATGATATAAAACATCACTTGTATTGAATCGAGAATGGGATAAAGAGGTAATACCAGTGTAAGAACCAGCCAGAGAAAAAAGATGAATCCCTTTGAAGAAGATTAGTTAGGAGTAGACTTGTGGTTTCAGAAAAAATAAAGTATCTGGTTTTAAAGTAAAACTTAACTTTTCTCACTTTAAAATGGAGCCAAAACAATAGGCAGGAATAAATTTGGGGATTTTTTGGGTGGTTATCTCCATCAAACTTGGGGATTCTCTTTTTTTCCAAAACCGTGTAACCAACATGGTTAGTGTCCATAAATAAATTAGAGAGAATATTTGGTGGTTATCTCCATTAAATTTGGGGATTTTTTCCACAAAAATATCGATATACACATCCACATTATTGCGCAGGAAGAAGCAATACTTAAAAATTTCCAACTCTAGATGGTTGTATCAAATTTTTTATTTTTGATAAACATAAGAAATTCATGGATGATTAAACCACTGCAAAGTTTTGATCTTTTGTTAACACATTACTTACTAACAAAAGAAATTTAATAGAGCAATCTAGGAAACTCTTAGACCTTCTAACAAACTTAGAGATGCCATCTGCTACCTGGTTATCATTTAAAGACTCCAAACTTCATGCACATGAAAGCTCGTTATTAGATGCATATCATCACAACAGGTGTCAGGATTTTCTCCAAAGCCTTCCAATGATACATTCAACGCCATGTGAGGAACTATGTGAAGGTATGGATCCACTGTATCTTCACGTCGAGACTTCCAGATAATAAGGTTAGTTTTTGTGTGGAAATCGTAACGACTGTTAGGGCATTGTCCGGTCAAACCCACTAGCGTTGGTATGTCAAGCTAGTTGTCAGTTTTAGATGTCAAAATTCAATTCTTGATTTAGCCTACTAGAGTTTAGATTTCGGAAATGGGATATAGACAGAGTAGTAGAGACCTTGAAGACGAAGACTGTGAAGACAAAGAAGACATCAATTATTCTTCATCGACAAAAGGTTAGTAGGAGTTATGACTTTACGGAAATTCTTCTATTTCTACTTTCTCTATTCTTTCGAAATATAGTCGACTACTTTAGTAGTAATGTAGCGATTGAGATCGTGTTCTTGTGTAACATGGCTTTATATCATGACCAGTATTTGATCCCACGAATACTGTGAATCAAGAACGTATGAGATAGATTCGACGCCATATGACCATTACAATGGTTTGCTTGCAAACTGTTATGTTGGATATGGATGAATCTAAAGGAGTGCTCTTGAGCAAAGAGCCTGTGGATCATAGCTGAGGACGTTCTCACGTCTAAGTTCTGGCTCAGCCCAGTTCTTCCAGCGAAGACCGGATTTGACCAAATTTGACCAGCAGGTGGTTCCCGAACCGGTTTGCGTACCAGAAGCTGAAAATCTCCTGTGTCGCATTAGTTCCCGTACCTGTTCTATCAGTACGTGAACCCGACATGGAGAGTTTTCTGGTAAGTCGAATTAAGAGTTTTATTCTTTTAGAATTTCACTCTAGGTCAAATTCCAACTCCTTTATCTCTTAGATGGACTTGTGTAAAACATAAATACCTTTTGTGTTCCATCTAACGATCCTCAATAAGTCAATAAGATAAGATTATCTCTGGTCTGTTGGATTCCTATCTTGAAGTGTTTTTGAGCCAACAAAACACTTGGCAGATAAATCTAAAAAGGAATTTCAATTGAGATTAATCTGTATTACTTGGTTGGCAAGTTTAGGGTTTCCTTAACTTGTGGGACAAGTAATTGATTGCTTAATTCCAAAGCAACCTATCTTATTGAGTGCTATAAATAGAGGTGTCTACGGACAAATACCGCAAGCATCAAGCATACGTGAAGGTCCTTAGGGAAGGTAGCGTAAACTCTTTTCACTTCGGTGAAAGCTTGTTGTGGTATAGTCATCCTCTATAGGTTGCAGCTCCTCTGGGAACTCCCTACGACTATAAAGACTTCCTTTGAGAGTTGGGAAGCACAGGTAGATTGATCCCTCAGTGGTTGATCAGATTCACCTGTAACCTCAGTAACCTATCTTAGTTCTTGTCTATTCCAAAGTCCGTCTCTTCTGCTATACGGCTATTCAAGAACTAGTTAAGTTACGTAAAGGTTTGAAAGGTAGCAACGCACGGCTGCACTCGGTGTTGTAAGACCTAGTTGGCTCCAGTTATATAAGTTCCTTAAGTGGTTCTTCGTTTATAACTGAGGTAGATACAGATTGGGCATTGCTGGGAAAGCGTGTCAGCCCCGATTTGTGAAGTAGACTTCCGTATGACCTGGATTTAACAATCCGAAGGAAGTCATCTTATTTATGGTAAACTGATAGAGGACAGTTACACCATAAGTCAACAGTTTTGGTTTAAAACCCAGTATTGCTGACAAAAGCCTTTGGCATCGGTCAAAGCAACTCCTAGGCCTGTAAAGGACGTCAGCTAGGGGAATCAAGTGCGTGACGATCTGTGGGGGATCCAGAGACGTAAGGAAGGCGACAGTAGCCAATTCGCTTGGAGGGCTTGAGTTTGTCTCTGCTACATCCCAGACCGAAGTCTTATAGTAGGCTAGAGTTTGTAGTCAGTTTGTACTGGGCGGTGTTCAAAACTGGACGAGGTCCCGAGGTTTTTCTGCAAGGCAGTTTCCTCGTTAAAAAACGTTTGGTGTCGTGTGTGCTTTTACTTTCCGCATTATAACTCTGATTTATAATTAAAGCACCAAGTAGTACGTTATTACCTAACTGTTGAGATTACTCCAGTTAGAGGATTGGATATTGATTTTTGAGATCGTCCAAACTCTTTACCATAAGACTCACGAGCCAAAACGAAAAGTTGGTAGTATTTCGGTACCCCTTCTTTTTCAACGACAAAGACGTTTGCTCAACATTGAAATTCGCCACAACAGGACGTTGTTCTTACCAAGTGCGGTAGGTTCTTAATATAACAGGTCTGATTCCTTCCTTCTCAATTCAATATTGCACTGTTTCACCCAATTCCTTTCCCTGCATCTGGTATTTTCTCTCAAACAGTTTCTTTTCTCGAGAATGGGTGACCACAAACACAGAGTAACGTCGCCTTCATGTTGATTCAAATAGTATATCCATAAAGACAGTCGAATTTGGACAAGCCCGACAATGGGATGTACCTTCTTAGGGATCTTGAGTGGGGGTGGAGATACTGTTTCGAATTTCTCAGTATGCAAATCGAAATACAATATGTAATTTCCTTCTGTTTTCGAGCCAAAATTGTTAATACCAAAAATCCACCACCCACGTGGCGCGAGATCAAAGGTGGAGCAATTTAGTACATCATCGGAAAATCACTAAGGATCCTTAGTTATTAAGCAAATAATACTACATCAACACATGGATGGGGCAACTCAGTATGATGCAACGCGATACACCTGACAAACTTGCACCAGACAGAAGAGGTGAAGCCTATAAGAGGCCAACAACACCGTTGTACGAAGGAAAGCAACCCCCCAAGGGATGTGTCGAGCAGAGATTGGTTACGGGAAGCGGTGACCGAGGTCTGATGATATGTCCCAAGGGCATCATAAGATCGAACCCTAGGATAGCAAAGATCATCCTCGGGGATAAGGTGGAGTAAAGGGATTGGTATGAATAAACATCAATGATGCTTAGTTATTAAGCAAGGATTGCTATGACGACACATGGCACGAAGCAACTTATTATGCTAGAACGACTAACACTACAATAGAACCAAGGATGATTAGTTATTAAGCTAAGGGAAAAATGGTAATGTGAATGTAACACTTCCTTATATAAAGAAGGATTTTTAGATATAGAAAGGGTGAATGCCTCTCTCCTCTTTCTCTCAACTCACTCTCAAAGCTCCAGTTCTTCTTTAATGGAGTTCAAGTATTACCTTGTAACTAAGATCATTACTAGTCATATCCCTCAGTATCCCTGGGCGTTGATAAGGAAGGAAGTATCAGACCATCTTAGATCTACTGTCTCATGTTCTTTATCTTTCCTTTAAGATCCATTTGCTTTCACTCGCTTATTTGTTACGGCTCAATATTCTTCTTTAGCTTTGTTATATGTTCTTAACTTAGTTGCCTTTATTAACTAAGCTACCTCTGTTAACTAAGTTATCTTTGTTAACTAAGTTATCCCTGTTAACTAAGTTATATTTGTTGACAAGGTCATCCCTGTTAACTTACCTATTTGTTATCAACTTCATATTTTGTTAGTTCAAGTGTTCTACCCACGAGGGTATCCTAGCTAACGTAGCACGAAGTGCTTGCTGCGTATCAAATCTACCTAGGTAGATCTCATTGACGTATGTTATGGGAAAATTAGTAGCAACAGTTTGGCGCTAGAAACAGGTACCAGTGTCTTTGTATGTTTTTTCAGTTTTTCAGCACTATCTTTGAAAAACTTTCATCTACAAAAGGCTATTTTTTTTGTCCATCTTTGTTTTTCACACTGAAATCTTTATAGTGAAAAGTGGTCCTTTTGATAAGTTTGCTTGACTCCATAAATGGCAAGAGAACGAAAATATTTAGATCTAAAAAAAAAAATATATATATATACTATTTTTTTACTAAGGAAAGCCTAGACCCAGCGCTTTAAACTTTCTTGTTGGTTGTATTATAGGTTTCTCCAGATCTGGGCGTACTGTCATATATTATTTAAAATGGCCTGCAGGGGTAAAATATCTTTTTTAGATTATACATTTCGTAAAATTTCTCCTTTTAAAATGAAAAGGTTGATTGATCTGACATTTCCAGGTTGTCATAAAAAAAACATTTTTTTCATAACTTTTAGTATTTATTCACTGACATGTACGGTCGTACTGAAGACCGCTTTACTTTTAATTTTGGAACAGATGAAGCAAAAGTACCAAACACGGTCATCTCCAACGAAGGTACCCTAGGTGGAGAAGATATAGAAACATATGCTTCTCAGCCCAGAAACAAGATCAAAGCTCCACAACAAAAAAACAAAGTCCTTTTCTCGACAAGGACCTGAACAAGCGCACACCTCTACAAGAACGAAGCTATGAATAACACAGTAGCAGACCCCCGCTCTAAGCATTTTGCAAGGACGGGTACCGAACAAACACTCATCATAGTTAAGCACGAAGATTATGGTGTTGTCAAGGCCAAATACCCCCTCCGTGAAGACTCTACGAAATGACCAAAATCAATAAAGACAAAGACATCTCGGGGATCATCTACAAGACCGACGACGAAGATACCTCGGGCATTATCAACATCAACGAAGATATCTTAGGGATCATCTACAAGACCGACGACGAATATACCTCGGGGATTATCAACATCAACGAAGATATCTTAGGGGTAATCTACAAGGCCGACGACGAAGATACCTCAGGGATTATCAACATCAACGAAGATATCTTAGGGATCATCTACAAGACTGACGACGAAGATACCTGGGGGATTATCAGCATTCGGCGAAGGTATCTCGGGGATCAACGACAACGAGGACTATCTATAATGGCGAAGGCGAAGTTGTTGCAAGGATTATCAACGCCAAAAAAGACGAAGACATCTCTGAGATCATTGACAAGACATCCGACGAAGGTACCTCGGGGATCAACGACAAAGAGGACTATATATAATGACGAAGGCGAAGGTGTTGCAAGGATTATCAACGCCAACGAAGACGGAGACATCTCGGAGATCGTTGAAAAGACATCCGACGAAGGTATTTCGGGGATTATCGACAACGGGAATTATCAATAGTAATGAAGGCGAAGGCGTTGTAAGGAAATAGACAATAACGAAGGCGTCAAAAGGACGTCTAGGAGATCAACGACTAAACCGACGACATGCTTCATTAAGGTCATCAATAATAATGAAAAGGAAGGAAATCTGTCGTATACATGCGTGAAACTCGTGCAGATGGAAAGAACCAACACAAGGTGCAAAGTCTATAAGATACTAAAACCACAAACACGAACGAAGGTACAAACAATGGCGAAGCACGGCTAAGGATGCTAAGGCTCTGTAGCTCTGAAGACGAGCTTCATATATCTCAACAAAAGTGACCATACAAGCATTATTGGACTGGCATGTCTGCTCAAGGATCTCCACCTTCATCAACGAAGTTATCATCTCGGAGTGAAGACTTCCCCTCAAATATTAGTTCACTCCTCGAAGCACAACGAAGCCCTCTCCACCGAACGAGGCCTTCATCAACGAAGTTATCATCTCGGAGTGAAGACCTCCCCTTGGATATTAGTTCACTCCTCGAAGCGAAACGAAGCCCTCTCCACCGAATGAGGCCTTCATCAACGAAGTTATCATCCCGGAGTGAAGAGCTCCCCTCGGATATTAGTTCACTCCTCAAAGCAAAACGAAGCCCTCTCCAACGAACGAGGCCTTCATCAACGAAGTTATCATTTCAGGGTGAAGACCTACCCTCGGATATTAGTTCACTCCTCAAAGAAAAACGAAGCCCTCTCTACCGAACGAGGCCTTCATCAACGAAGTTATCATCTCGGAGTGAAGACCTCCCCTTGGATATTAGTTCACTCCTCGAAGCGAAACGAAGCCCTTTCCACCGAACGAGGCCTTCATCAACGAAGTTATCATCCCGGAGTGAAGACCTCCCCTAGGATATTAGTTCACTCCTTAAAGCAAAATGAATCCCTCTCCAACGAACGAGGCCTTCATCAACGAAGTTATCATCTCGGAGTGAAGACCTCCCCTCGGATATTAGTTCACTCCTCAAAGCAAACGAAGCCCTCTCCAACGAACGAGGCCTTCATCAACGAAGTTATCATCTCGGAGTGAAGACTTCTCTTCGGATATTAGGTCACTCCTCGAAGCAAAATGAAGCCCTCTTCACTGAACGAGGCCTTCATTAAAAACAAAGTCCTGCTCATCAAATGAAGGTTTCATCATTAAGCAAAATCGACATCGCAGAGTGAAGTTCACTCCTCCATACAGAATAAAGCTCTCGCACACAAGTTGAAGACTTATACAAAGAATGGATACTTAGCCTCCGCAATACGAAAAGTGGGATGCTCCATCTCACAACGACGCATCTCAATACACAAAAAGGGGCAACAACTCACCAGCTTAGGAAAGAACCGAAGCATTACCAAAGTCCACATCTGGGGAGGCGGGCCCAAGGTAACAACGACCTGGTAGAAAGAACTACAACAATACGAAGTTCGAAATTCAGCACTCATACGACAATTTGTTTGAAAAGCAACGCAAGATTACGAGTCTCTAATAAACAAATTTCACGACGATAGCAAACTATACGAGTGGAATTCAAACTTTGTTGTGCCAAAACGATGATGATGGGGCATGCACCAGCAAAAGCAAGGAAACCCGAACGAACATGCACCTATCACGACGATAAGGATACCTTTAATCAAGTAAGCAGATCACTCAATCAAGGAAAAACCAGTGGCCAGGGAAGATCAATCACGTCCACGAAAGGGATATAATTTCTTATTACAACGAAGATACCTTTGTTTTTCTAAAGCTTCAAGCAACCAACTTCCGAACACAAAGATGGGCAAATAACACATCAAACCACAAGCAGCCACTTGAGGAAGAGCTTTACTTTTACACATAAGAAGGATGCCACGTCTCTATATATAAACGGTTTGTGTAAGCGCAACAAGAAAGTTGCCAGCAGCCTAAGCACAACAGAAAAATTGACAAAGTAACAGTGGTGTGTGTAAGCGCAGAAAAAATTGCCAGCAGCCTAAGCGCAGAAAAAATTGCCAGCAGCCTAAGCGCAGAAAAATTGCCAAAGTAACAGTGGTGTGTGTAAGCGCAGAAAAATTGCCAACAGCCTAAGCGCAGAAAAATTGCCAAAGTAACAAGCGGTGTGTGTAAGCGCAGAAAAATTGACACCAACCTAAGCGCAACAGAACAATTGCCAAAGTAACAGTGATGTAAGCGCAACAGAAAAATTGCCAGCATCCTTAGCGCAACAAAATAATTTTCACAGACGGGAGCATGCCTGCTGATCACAGGTCGTCTCCACTAATATGTCACCCTTGCGAGAAAGCCTATTTCTCGGGTTAATGTCCTCAAACACCCTCTGGCCAAGGGATGGTTGATCGATAATGCTTAACCCAAGAAGGTTGAAATACCTGAAACAGCATACTAAAAAGACTTTCATCCAAGATAAACACACTTACCAGCACGAACAAGGTAAACACATTTACGTTCTCGAACGAGGTTATGGAAATAAAAAGAAGTATACATGTGCTCCGAGCACCCCAATGTCAAGAAAATGAAAAATTAACGGTGCATAACAGAACACCGAGCATAACCACGCTTCATTTCTTCAATACAAGCAACAACGCAGGAATGCACGACTAGTTAAAGAGAAGGTGCTCACTCAAAATGAAGCCCAGTTCTCTAGGCGAAGCCATCTCATCCCACAAAACTAAGCATGATGTGTTCACAAAGTATAATTTTCAAGAAGGTGGTAAAGATCTCTACCCGAAGCTAGCGCACCCTCAAGACGAAGTGTGGTACAATAACAAAGTATGGTTACCGCAACGAAGTACAGTTGTTCACACGAAGCTGACACAACCCCCAATACGAAGAATGATATGTTCACAAAGTATAATTATCAAGATGAAGTACGGTTATCTACACAAAGCTAGCACAACCATCAAGGCGAAGCGTCGTAAGGTCATGAAGCGTAACTACCTAGACGAACCACACCACCCACTACCACCAAGCCCATGGCTTGCCAAAGCATCTTGACCTGGCGGGTACGAAGCTGAGGTGCGCAGGACTTTAGCAGAAGTTGTTGATCATGTGCATCATTCGAGGATGATCCATAAGGAGCTCTTAGAGCTCGAAATTATGAGGCTAAAGTGCGATCTGCAAGAAGCACTCTTCGATAGGTTGTTGGCAGAGCCACAAATCGATGCGCTGATAGATGGTCACCCTTCTTAGGAAACATTCGCCAAGAGGCCTATGATTTCTTGGAAACTCAGGTGGCCAACGACTTCATAGATCCAGTACTCACGCCCTGAACTTGTTTTTCTTTTTTGTTGAGACTAGGAACCGCCGAACCATGCTACCAAGCAATCCTGATTCTACTGCTAATAAGATGCAACAGCTGCCGCTATACCTGGGATAAGGCATGTCCACTACTATGGCATTAGCATTTCCTCACGCTTTCAAAGCCAGAGAAGTTACTCGAGGTTCCCAACACCAGTTGGTTTCAACAAAAGATAGGGCCTGCTACTCCTGCTTACAATTCATCTGATCTAAGCTAGCCAACTCGGCCAGTCAAGAATCGCTTAAAAGATAGATCTATGAACCAGTTGCCTAAAAGCCATTATTGCGTGTTCTCTTTCTCGAAACAGATTTAGTACGCCTATATACCTGTCTATAGATCTTCATCCCTCAAGATTTGCCTTATAAGATTTCCCATATCGACAGATGAAGAGGGCTAAGAATACATTGAGAAGATGGGACCCAAGTGTGTTTCTATCGACCTTCTCGCGTTTTCTTAAGTTAAAAATGGCATTTTAGACGTTTCTGCTAACAAATCTGATCTCATTTGTCTCAAGATCGGGCGGATTAGTTCATACCTCTTCAGCGAAAGCACTTTCCCATGAGAATACAATTTCACAGGTTTAGGACTTATACTTTAGTACGCGAGATTGCGGATACCCCCTTACTTGAAAGCGATTAATGATATTTTTTCTTTGACTTGGCCCTTCTTGATTCTTTAGTCGTGATGCCAGTACCGTTAACAGGCCATTTCACAGATAGAAGAATTTCACTTGTTTTTGGGTCGCTCTGGCTCCCTAAAGAAGACGGTATGACAGATTAGGTCCTTAACCTTTAGCGGGCTGATTTCATACTTATTCTGGGGAACTTTCACTTTCGGGTTCAGGAAGGCAACTCTTTCTTCGACGTGCGGGAGCCCATACGGCTTTATTTCCCCTTCGCCTTTTTAGAGTCTTTTGTCCCCATCAATTTCCACGGGTTACGCGTGCAAAATCTTTCCATGATGGTTCCCCCCTCTTCCTTCCCAGCACAGAACTTAAGTAGCCTCTAATGCAACGCCTTTGGGCAAACCGTCTTACCCCAGAAGAAAGAAAAAGAGATTTACTTTGGCTCGATCCACCGGCTTCAATGGACTCCCTAATTCCATTAGAATACCTACCCGAATATCCAGGCCCAGATATGACACTTTTCGGTACCTAACCTGAAACTGCATTGCCCTCTAATGCACTCCTTATTGATTGTACGATTTCTTCCTGATCTAAAATGCCACTTTACTTTGGTCAGATAGAAGCTTTGCTCTTGCTTCGTACTTAAAGAAAGAGACTATATAAAAAATTACGAAGCTAGTTCTTCTCTTGCGCATCAACACTCTCCTTTGTTCTTGCTGCTCATGAACAGAAATGATCGCTCGTATTTCGGCTTTCCCAGAAAGAATCTCTAACTTGCTTGGCTTAGCGCTTGCATTTATGCTTATCGTGAAATCCTCACTTGATGAAAGAAAGACTTGTAAAGACACTCTTCCAGTGGATTCTCTATAAACTAAAGGAGATGCTACTTCTCACTCGCCTGAATGCGCGCGGTTACAGTTTGATCGTGTAAAATGCTATTTATTCACTCGCTGAAGGCTACTGTGGGTTATAGGTTAGAATCCCCTCCTAGGAATCCCTAGCTTCCTTCCCCAGGCTTAAAGGAAAGATATTTGGTTTGGTCGATACGCTCGCCTTTGGGTCATAGCTAGCTAGCGCTTCTTAGCTTAATAACTGGATGCTCATTCTTTACTCGCGGAAAGAATGCTCGCACTTGTGTACAAGTTGTTCTCTAAAAACTAAGGCTATTACTTCTTTTCTTGATGAATGCTTTGAATTTGCCTTCCTAGTTAGGCTCGGTGCCAAAGATTAGCTCGCTTGCTGCTCATGAAGAAGGGAAGCGCTCGCCCTCATAAAAAGGATCTCGTTTTCAAAACGTTTTAGCTTTTATAGGGATACTAAAGAAGGCTAACAACTATATAAACAAAAAAATAACAACTCGAAAGCTAATAACTAGTACGAGCGGTCGGGCTTTGACCGTCCTTAGTTTATCGAGGCAATTTATGGACTCGACCAGCAGGAGAGGCCCGGACGGGACTCGACCAACGGGAGAGGATCAGTTTAGTGTGGCCTCTAGTGTACCTCACCATATGCAGTTGTACTTAATGCCAAAACAAATGAACCATACCCAAACCAGTGGATTGCCCAACAATCTTTTTACGAGAATGCTAGATCACATAGAGATACCTGTCCAATTCTTATTGGCTCATGCAATGGGATGGTATGTTTTGGGATACCACACAACGGTATCACGATCCAGTTCATATTATGAACCCATCAACGGGTCAGCACCTCCACCTCCCCTTGAACTTGTAGGTCGTTTTCAATATTCTTGTCGGGCAGGATTCGGGTACTGTGAGTTTACCGGTGGATATAAAGTCGTGAGAACCATTGGCAATGGGAATATCCAAGTGTACACTCTTCGCGATGCTCGGGGGTGAAGGAACATAGACTTTCAGTACATACTAGATGAATCGTCTGGTATATTTGCACATGGACGTATATTTTGGTTATAATGCTCAAGGAAATTCATTACTCGTATTGTATCTTTCGATTTGCATATTGAGAAATTCGAAACAGTATCACCACCCCGAATCAAGATCCAGAAGGTAGCTAGGCTAGCCCAGATTGGACTGTCTTTATGTCTGTACTATATGAGTGAGCATTAAGGCGACGTTACTATGTGTTTGTGGTCACCCAGTCTCGAGAAAATAAACTGTATGAGAGCAAATACCAGATGCAGGGAAAGGAATTGGGTGAAACAGTACAACATTGAATTGGGAAGGAAGGAACCAAAATATTATGCACCTATTGCACTTGGTAAGAAAAGCGTCATGTTGTGGCAAATTACACTGTTGAGCAAATGTCTATGTCGTTACGATTTGGATACTAAAACTAACCTGATTATCTGGAAGTCTCGACGTGAAGATGCAGTAGAGCCATACCTTCACATAGTACCTCACATAGCGCTGAATGTATCATTGACAAGCTTTGGAGCAAAACCTGATACCGGTTGTAAGATATGCATCCAACAACGATCTTTCATGTGCATGAAGTTTTAAATGATGTGGCAGTACTGATATACCCAATGGGAAACTTGTTATTCTGTCATTAACTTGTGGCACAAATAGGGTTCATTGGGAAAACAAAAATGTAATAAAAGAGAAACTATCTCTAAGTGTTGCTTTTTATTATTGTTAGTTTTCTTTTGTTAGTCGAGATGAGAACCAGGTAGCAGATGGCATCTCTAAGTTTGTTAAAAGGTCTAAGTGTTTCCTAGATTGCTCTTATAATTTTCCTTTGTTAGAAGTACAATGTGTTAGCAAAAGATCAAAACTTTGTAGTGGTTTAACCATCAATGAATTTCTCTTGTTTATAAAAAAAATAAAATTGATACACCCATCGAGAGTTGGAAATTTTTAAGTATTGCTTCTTCCTGTGCAATATTAGGGATGTGTATATCGTTATTTTTGGAAACAAAAATCCCCAATATCTCTCTAATTTATTTAGGGTACTAACCATATTGGTTACACAAGATCTACAAACTTTCTCTTAATAATTCGAAACGATTTTTTTTTTTTGGCTGGATGAAAATCAAACGAAAATTCTCAGAGCGGGATAATTCCCGCCTGGTGTTTCGGCTCCATTTTAAAGTTAAGTTTTACTTTAAAACTCACCTAACTCATATTCTTCACAGGGATTCATCTCTTTTCTCTGACTGGTTCTTATACTGGTATTATGTTTTTAACCCATTCTGATACAAGTGATGTTTTATATCATTTAGTATTATACATGTTATTGATTTTAGTTTCTTTGAAGGAAATAATTTGTTTATTTTTTTCTTTTCTTTTTTGTATTTACGAGTAACTGATACCATAGGTTGTTTTCATTCCGGGTTGTTGTATCAAAATGATGTTCTAGCCTTCTAGGGTTAAGTTATATACAGTACATCAATGGTTTTTATATATGTTCCGATGAAGTATTAAGTATCTAGAAAGGTAGGACCAATGGCAATGGAGATTAGGGCATATGCTATTATTTCGTCAACCCTTTCCGGTTTGATATACACAAATAACATATTGCTTTTGATGTTTTGTTTAGCTAATATTTTTTTCAATATAAGCTCATATTCTAGCTATGTTGTACATGTGGTGATTTCGCTGTTAAGCTTAGCTATGATTTGGTTGAATTATTCGTTTCGTTGTACGATGGTTTATTTCTTGATATTCTGATTGTTTTCGGTATTTATATTTCATTTCATAAGCTCATATTCCTACCTTTGTTGTACGTACACAGTTTAAGTTATGGCTGAAGATGACATTTTCCGCGATATGCTTATCGAGGTCGAAGAACATGTATCAAGCTGCTATAATGAGTTTAAAAAGAAACGCAAGTGTTTATAGAGCACCATCCGATAGATTCCTCCGCGACCTGGTCAGGAGAGAAGTTGGACGTCGAGTATTAGAATGGAAGTATGTGACCCAGGAGGCAAAGGATACCATGTGCGACAAGATACAGACAAGCCACTACTGATTTATACATTCATATTTAATTCATCATTTATATTTAGTATTATTGTTTTGTACCTGTTGCTAATATGCCACTTTTTTTTTGTTAACAAACTCAGGCTCTGCACAAAAGAACGAGAAGCATGGATACGGCGCTCCCCTCAGAAATAATTTCCAAAATCCTGTCTTCCCTACCAACAACAGAAAGTGTTCTTGAATTCAAATACGTGTGCAAGGAATGGCATGCAGCGCTTGCCAAATACAAATTGGGTCTCTTATTTGCGGCCTCCACTTTACCTTACCGTGCACATGTATTTTTATTACCAAAACAAATCAACCATGCACAAACCGGTAGCTTCGTCCCAGAACCTCCTCGTTGGGCTTCAGGCGTTTTAAATGTTGAATTTGCATGCCCGAATATTATTGGCTCATGCAATGGGCTGGTATGCTTTGAGATGCCAGGACCACACAACAAGATTATTAATGACCCAGTTTATATTATGAATCCCTCAACTGGTGAGCACCTCCACCTCTCCAAACTTGGTCCTCTTACAAGTTATGTTGTTGTGAAGGCAGGTTTCGGGTACTGTGAGTCTACTGGTGAATATAAAGTTTTGAGAACCTGTGACCAGTGGAAAATCCAAGTGTACACTCTTGGCGATGGTAGGGGTTGGAGGAACAAAGACGACTTTCGGTACAAACAACTTGATAAATTGTCTGGTATATTTGCACATGGGCATATATTTTGGCTCGATCGCTCATAAGAACTAGATATTGTATCTTTCGATTTGCATACTGAGATATTCGAGACAGTATCAGCACCCCCAATCGAAAACTTTAAGAAGAAACATTCATATAAAGGGATGGGCCTAGCCCAAATTGATTGTCTTTATGTTTATACTATATGAGTCCGCATGAAGGCGACATTACTCTGTGTTTGTGGTCACCCATTCTCGAGAAAAGAAACTATTTGAGAGCAAATACCAGTAGGATGAAAAGCAATTGGGTGAAACAGTGCATCAGTGAATTGGGAAGGAAGGAACGGGAGGTATATTATGAACTTATTGCACTTGGTACGAACATCGTCTTGTTGTGGCGAAGAACACCAATGAGTAAACATCTATGTCATTACAATTTGGACACTAAAACTCACCTGGTTAACTGGAAATCTCGACGTGAAGGTGCAGTACATCCATACCTTTACATAGTACCTCACATGGAGCTGAATGTATCATCGAAAGGCTTTAGAGCAAAACCTGACCCCTGTTGTGAAGATATGCATCAAATAACGCACTTGCATGTGCAGGAAGTTAGTAGTCTTCAAATGATGCAGAAGTACTGATATACCCATTGAGAGTTGGAAATTTTATGTATTGCTTCTTCACGCACACCCTTGTTATGTTATTTAATGTTTTGGTCTGAAAAAACTGCTTTTTATTTAGAGATACCATGCAAAAAGCTAAAGAAATAATGTTTACATGATTTATAATAATGTTGTATCCATTTCATTTTTTGTAGTAAACCATTACAAAAGATTTCTTAAGGTTATGAAGTTTTGGAGAATCTCCCAACTCATAGACATATGATAGCATTCTCCAGTTCTTCACATTAAATTCACCCAAAGTACCAAACTCTCACATTTCACAAAACTCTATCCTGGCTCCCTTTTGCCACTTTTAGCAACTACTTGGGCTTGCATGTTCTTTTTATCTGACCCAATATGTATATGTCATGCTCTTGCATTCAGCATTCGTCTTCATGAGTATTGGGGCCTGTCTATGTGTCCATGTCTTGCGCGCGGTTACAGACCAAAAACTCAAAATTCCTATGGATCCTCCATCTTGCTAATATTAAGTGAAAAATTGTTAGAATATTAGGGAAGTTATCGATATGTTGGGAAACAAACTCCCCAAATTTAATGGAGATAACCACCCAATATTCTCTTTAATTTATTTAGGGAAACTAACCATGCCGGTTACACGAGATCTTGAAACTTTTTCTTAAGATCAAAACCCACCAAAATTTCAAGCAAAATATTTTTTTAGCGGGATGAAAATCAAACGAAAATTCTCAGAGCGGGATGATTCCCGCCTAGTGTTTTGGCTCCATTTTAAAGTGAAGTTTTACCTCTTCTTCATTCGGTTATTAAAACTAGATTTATCTTTTTCTTTTCTCTGAAGGGGCAGATTTATCATTTTCTTAAACTATAAGACTACTCCGAACTCATATTTTTCACAAGAATTCATTTCTTTTCTCTGGCTGGTTCTTATACTGGTATCATCTCTTTAACCCATTCTCGATTCATTACCAGTGGTGTTTTATCTCATTTTGTATTATGCATTTTGTTGATGTATCAAAATGATGTTCTAGGGTTAAGTTCACATGCATAAATGGTTTTTTATAGAGTGTCTAGAAAGGCAGGACCAATGGAAATAGGGCACACGGTATTATTTCGCAGTATCATGTTTTTGGTTTTAATATATGTTTTGCCAAGTAATTGATAATCATGGGTTGTTTTTAGGGTTTAGTTGGAACTTACATGCATCGATTATTCTGTTTATATGTTCTGCAGAAGTCTCAGGATCTAGACAAACTATAGTTAAGGGAAGATAGTGTATGTGCTATTTAATACAAGTGATAGTAGTTTTTTTTGATTTGTTGATACCATAGAATCAGATCGTACTCTTCATGTGTTGTCTGACTAGTTTAATCATGGGTTTCAATCACGACGAGATTGTATTGTTTCAATGATTTTAGGGTTATATTACATGCATCAATGATTTTGTTTATATGTTCTGCAGAAGTATCAGGTTTTAGCTAGAAAGATTTAATATTGGAAAATAGGGCATTTGTTGATACGATATAATTAGACGCTAGTTTTCTTGGGTTGTTATACAGATTGGAAAATATGGCATTGATATTTATATAACATGTTGCTTTTGCTGTTAGGTTTAGCTATTGTTTTTCCAATATAAACTTATATCTTTGTTGTAGATACAAAGTTCATGTTATGGATGAAGAGGACTTTTACAACGAAATGAGTGACATACTTGAACATGAATATTACTCTGATTCATCTACTGAAAGAGACGGTGAAGGAGAAGATGTTATAAAAGAGTTTGAAAAATTATCTGAATTAGAAGAACCCTATGGTGATGAAGAAATTGAAGAGGAATCTGAAGTTCCAATTGGTAGTGTTCGAAAATCTTGCACTCTACTTAGTTGTGCGCTTCATTTACTTTAATAGTGGTTTAACCTTTTTACTAAAGCAAACACAACAAGTTTTATAAATTCTACTATTTCCAAATGCTGACATTTCTAACAAAGACGGAGAGACACCATATACCGCTAAATGTGTATAATAGAATTTGATCGGTATAATAGACCCTCCGGTCCACATAGCGCAGAATATAACAGTTACGTGGGCGATTTGGTCCGGAGAGAAGTTGGTCTGCGAGTATTAAAGTGGAGGAATGTAAAACAAGAACATAGGGATACCATGTGGGAGAGAATCAAGGTAAGTATCTAGTAATTTTTACTTTTGATGAGGTCATTGACAATGTTACATTACTTCTCTTTACCAAATGTTTTTGAAGCTTTACTACGAAATCGACGAGGCGATGAGGGGAAAAACGATGGTTCATCTAGGTGACCGATTTAGGACTTTAGAATGAAATTGTACTACACCTATATAGTTCCCAATCAGCATAGAAAAGACCTAGACAGACTTGTTCCCCGAAAATACAGAACTGTAGTGGACAAAAAACATTGGGCTGTTTTCGTGGCTGATAGTCTCTCTCCTGAATTCAAGGTTAGAGAATACACATTATTATATTTTCTCAGTTGTTTTTTGGTGTTTTATTTATCTATTCTAATATAATATACTGATGAAATTCTGTTTATCCTCGTTCAAAGCCTAAATTTGAGAAGGCCAGAGAATCAAAAGTATTCTCTAAGTTCTCACACCGGACTGAACGTGGAGGATACACTTACCTTCGAGAAAATTTGGTAAGTTCCCGATCATACCTCTGCTCTTCTCTAAAGTAAAAGCGAGTGATATCGGTTAGAATTTAACACATGTTTTAACTCGACATTGTCCACAGGTTAAGAGACAAAAGTTGAGGAGTTCAAAAGGTTGGTCTGGGAGAGGATGGCCCAACACTTGTGCTGGGCGACGAACACGGTGGTTGTGTCAGAGGGGTTGGCTCCGGAGTCGCTCTAGGCAGTTACTGGGGGGATTCAAAGCGACCAAGATCAAAATCCTCGAAAGATAACACTGATCAACTGAAGAAGCAGCTGGAATCCAAAGATCAAGAAGTAACGGATATGACAATAGTGATTCAGAAAGCATCAGAGGCCCTGCTGGATGTAGGCTTACCACTACCTGAGGCTTTGGCTACTGCATTGACAAAGGCTGATACAAAGGTAAGAGGATCTGCGCTGATTAGGAAGAGTTAATATATGTTCTCTTTTCCAGTCATTTTTTTTTTTTTTTTTTTTTTTGAATTCACTATTATGATCTTCATATGCCATGTGTTTCTGCAGGGTAGAAGTTGCCAAATTTGGAATATAGGAAAGAACCAAATAGTTGCCTATGGTCAAGTTTTCATTTCAAAGGTATCAGAGCATATTTTACATATTCGGGGCCAAGAGCGGAAAATTGTTTGCTATCAAGTCGAGATTGAAAAAGTGTTAGTTGATATCAGTTTACCCATAAAGCATGCTGATGCTAAAAAATTATCAGATGATGTTAGGGGTTACATCGATTAGCCAGTATATCAAATCACCATTGGCATGAAGGTTAGTTGCTTGGCTTGTTTGCTTTATTTGGTGAATAGTTGTCAAAAAGGCTATTTCCCTGCAATCTTCTCCATTTTTATTAATGGTTTTATCTGTGTCTTCATATGACCGGTGTAGTTCTTCATTGTTATAAATTTCTTATGACTAGCGTAATCCCGTTTGATAGCCTAAATATTACTCTACTGCTTCAGGCGACTCAACAAAAACTGTGCCAGCCAAATTTCTGCAACACATTGAGATGCCAAAAGAAGCATTTCAAGCTACTCAAACTTCAACAAGTCTCACGTCGTATTCACTGGAAGGTGATGGACCTAGCAAACAAAATCCATCTATTTGAGGATGCGACGCATTTGACTGAAAAATCCTCAAGAAAACAACTTGAATTTGCACCACTGAAGGTTTCTTAACTAAGAAACGGTCTGCTCAACCTAAGAAGGACCCTCCTTGTACAGATACGGTGACCCATTGTTCCAGTTCCCCAACTTTTATACTATCTAAATCGAAGTCTATGACTTCTCCATCCACTCCTGAATCTCACAATTCAGCAACTAAAGAAGGCCCGTTAGGAGAGGTAATATATATTTTCTTATTCCATGCATTCAAATATATATTGTTTTTGTGTTTTCCTTTTATGATGTTCAAGACATTGTATATATGCAGAGCATAGGATGTGAACTATGGTCTGGCAAAAGGGAAAACGTTGTTGCTAGAGGTACTGCTTTTGTGTCAGAAAAAAAAAAAGTGATTGTGCATGGAATCTGTTCGCGTGCTACAGAGTCCAGGTTACTGAAGTACTGAATGAAGATCTCGTATTACGAATACCCATTGATGAGATTAAAACGTTAAAGCAAGCTTGTGGCACTTTTATCCATATAGGAGTGCCACATAAAAATCTAATCACCCTACCCATATAGGATGCTGACGTTAAACATTTATCAGATGTTGTTGGGGATAGAATCAACTGGCCAAAAAATCTAATCACCCTAATTAGCACGAAGGTTAGTTGCTTGGCTTGTTTGCTTTATCCGGTGAATAGTTTTTAATATAAATCATATAGTATGTGCAAGGGACTAGATATTCTTTTTAATATATCAGCACGTAGTATCTAATATTCGGTAACAAAGCTCTACTTTGACACTTCAAAAGAATCATCCAAGTCTTCTACCATCTTCACAAGGAAGTCTACATAGCAACCGCTCTGGTCGGTCTAATGAACTTTCAACGTCAACGTCACCTGCTGGGGAGACAAGAATAGATGTGAAATCTTCCAACCAAAATGGAGAGGGGCACGGATCTCCTCCAGAAAAATCTCCAACTGTTCCAGAAAAGTCTCCTCCATCTACGCGGGAATCTCTCAATAGGGCACCTGAAGAAGGCCCATTAGGAAGAGTTAATATATGTTCTCTTTTCCAGTCATTTAAATCTTCTTTTTTTTGGAGTTCACTCTTATGATCTTCATATGCCATGTATTTCTGCAGGGTAGAAAATGCCAAATTTGGAATTCAGGAAAGAGCTAAATTGTTGCCAAAGGTCAAGCATTCATTTCGAAGGAAACAAAGCATACTATATATAATGGGGACAAAGAGATGAAGATTGTTTGCTACCAAATAGCGGTCGAAGAAGTGCTAGTTAATATCCCCTTACCCATAAAGGATGCTGACGCAGTGAATTTATCAGATGTTGTTGGGGGTTATATCGATTGGCCAAAAAGTCTAATCACCATGAGTAACACGAGGGTTTGTTGCTTGGCTTGTTTGCTATATTCGGTGAATGGTTTTCTAACTTTAATCAGACTATCTAGTTTGTAGTATCAAGAAGGATGTGGGACACATACATTAATCACAAATGATAGTGTAGATTACAGAATCCTACAAACCGAGATACGTGGTTACCTGTTTCTCAATGACTATTAAGAAAAGGGTGCAACCTTCATCAAATTCTCATGACCAATGGATTCTAAATACTACGTATTACTGTATTAATGCAGGTATCTCGACAAACTTTTGTGCCCAAGAATAATGAAACATCAAAAGATCCAGCAGATGGAAAGGGATCTCAGAGAAAGGATTCTCAATCTACCCAAAACACGGAGATACAAAAAGCACCAGATCTTCAAATGGGAAAGGGAACACAGCTACCAAATTCTCAATCTTCGCAATACAATGACAGAGTAGAGGCAAATCATCTTCAGAAGGTATCTCAGAGTGCGGATTCTCAATCTGGGCAACACAGGGGATCTAAGAGTGCGGGTTGTCAATAGCCCAACACCAGGAGAGAGCAGAGGCAACTGATCTATTACACGGATATCAGGTTTCTGATTCTCAATCTGCGCAAAAATAGTCGGTAAGTGTGGTTTTCTTTACTGTCATTTAAGTCTACATTGTTTCACAGTTCTCTCATCGTGATGTTCATATGTCATATTTTTCTGCAGGGTAGAAAATGCGACATTTATTTGGAATCTATGGCAATGGTCCTTGCCAAAGGAATAACGTTCAAATTGGCGGCAAAACAGAAATACAAATGGTCAGATGAGGAGGTTGAGTGCCATAAGGTTGTGATTGATGTCGTGATGGCGCCAAACTTCCATTTACCCGTAGCAATTGATGGTCTTTAAACACTAGGGCAAGCTCTTCGGAAAGCCATTGCTTGGCCAAAAGAATTTATTCAGTATACTGAACCTTTTCATGAGGTTAGTTGCTTGGCTTGTTCGTTATATTGATTTAATATGTCTTTACATAAAGTAGTATACCATCTCAATTACCATAAAAATGGTGCACTCTCTTGCTGCAAGTATCTCCAAATATTTGTCCTGGGAAACAATCACCCCATGATTTAATGTGTCCAGAGCAAGCAACAGCCTGTAATCCTCTGTCTGAAAATAATGTTTCTACGTCCGGGAAACTGATCGTGTTCCTGTGGAGAAATCACAAAGCAGTTATATTTATATTGAGACGCAAAAGACGCCCCTTGAGTCACAGAATAACGTAGTCCATAAGGACAGTCTAGCAGAAAATTTCACTGGAAAACTGGATTAAGATAATCCGCGACTGAACAAGAGGAGTCGAAGGGTGTTCCTCACTCCAGATGGGAAACCGAAGAATACGAGGAATCGTAATAAGCTACTCTCACAACCGGAACCACTGGAATTAGGGACACCATCTAAAAAGCAAAAGAATTAATGTTTTACATGATTTGTTTGAAGAATGTGTTTTTGTCTAAATGGTTAATTGTCTGAAATATTTTTTTTTGGAAACTGTTAGAGTCGAGTTAAACCAACAATTAGTTATGTGATTTTTAATATGAATTTTAGATTAATTATTTAATTAGGGCTGTAAATATTATCCAGCGGCCCAAGGCCTCGGTTATCCGGGCCGACGGGTCGGGTTGCTTACTTCCCTTTACCCTCCCCCGTATACGAGATTACCTGGTGGCCCATAACCCGTTTCAAAAATGCCACGTGGAAGGTCATAGTTGCATCTTTTTTACGGCTGAAAATCAATCACTTATGACAAATCTTTACGGCTGAAAATGCATCAAACATTAAACGGTTGTAACTCAATCATCATACTTTTTGAGATGAACGGCTCTAATTTAATCATCTTATTTGATGGCTGCAAATCAATCATCTCTGTACAAGTTAATGACAGTTGTACGGCTAGATATTGGGATAATCATCACAACAATCACATATTGCATGTTTTTAAGAAGCTTGTTGACACGGTTTACTATGATTCCAAGAGTCTAATGGTTACATAAAGACAATTGAGACAAAAATTAGCGTGTTTTCAGATTGGTATTTAACACTTCGAATAGTTTGTGCGTGCCTTTAGAATAACAATAGACACTTTTAAATACTACTTATAATGTCTTCATAAAAATGACGGCCACTCGTAATAGAACAAAAACGTGTCTTTAGGGTATCAGTAGACACTTTCAAAGTCTGATTTAGTGTTTTTATAGAAATGATGGCCACTTATAATAGAACAAAATGTGCCTTTAGGGTAACATTCGACACTTTCAAAGAGTTATTGAGTGCCTTTAGGGTATCAGTAGACACTTTCAAAGTCTGATTTGGTGTTTTTTATAGAAATAATGGCCACTCATAATAGAACAAAACGTACCTTTAGGGTAACATTCGACACTTTCAAAGAGTTATTGAGTGCCTTTAGGGTATCAGTAGACACTTTCGAAGTCTGATTTAGTGTTTTTATAGAAATGATGGCCACTCATAATAGAACAAAACGTGCCTTTAAGGTAATATTCGACACTTTCAAAGAGTTATTGAGTGTCTTTATATGGATGACGGCCACTCGTAATAGAACAAAAACGTGTGTTTTGGGTATCAGTCGACACTTTAAGGATTAATTTAGTGTCTTTATATGGATGACGGCCACTTGTAGTAGAACAACAACGTGCCTTTTGGGTATCTATCAACACTTTTAAGGATTAATTTAGTGTTTTTATATAGATGACGGCCACTCGTAGTAGAACAAAAACGTGGCTTTCGGGCATCAGACGACACTTTTAAAGACTTATTGAGTGTCTTTTAATACCCGACGACTACGTAAATACTCTCCTCCTTGAGAAATAGGGGGCACCAGAAAGTGGAGACAGTCATGTCAAATATACCTCATATGACACTAAATTTTCATGCATGTTAATTGAGCCTCAGAAAACACGGTATTAATGGACACGTTTCTGCCAAATTTTAGAAAAGTGTCAAATAACAATTAGACACGGTTGCCAACCATGTCTAATGACCCGTCATGTACTAGTGAGATCCTTAGTTGTTTCATGTTCTTGGAAAAACAAACAGTTTGGTGGCACATCTATTCCTATTCTTATAAGGCGATCCCTTATAGATAATCTATTGTGACAAGTAGACCACAAAAAAATGGTATCTTGGTTGTTTTTTTTATACCATATCACCTCGGAGATGGAATCACAGTTGTGAACATTTAGGTCTGATAGCAGTTATCATAAGTTGAGATAACAGTAAAGTTCTTTCTTGATGTCAGGGACCACTCGAGCACATCTTCAACATCATTTTGCAAATGAAAGTCATGCAGTACAACTTCAAGATTAGGCCATTCCCTTCTAACATTAATGTTCAGTCTTCTAGGAAAATTCAAATTCCATTTCAAACTCTCTCTATCTTGATTACACAAATATGCAATGTATTTGATTTTCGATCTTTCAGCAACATAAAGAGTAGAAATCTATCAGATA
The DNA here is from genome assembly GCA_023529015.1 of Papaver nudicaule. Taxonomy (NCBI): domain Eukaryota; kingdom Viridiplantae; phylum Streptophyta; class Magnoliopsida; order Ranunculales; family Papaveraceae; genus Papaver; species Papaver nudicaule. Next base: position 24,931 of record JAJJMA010229976.1, read on the forward strand.
AGGGGATTTTAGAAAGCCAATTATCATGTCAATATCTAACTTTCTCTCAAGAGTTTACCTTGAATCTTATATTTTTGGTGAATATTGAAAAAACGGGGTACCCAAATGCTACTAACTTTTCGTGGTTCGTGAGTCTATGGTAAGATATGGACGATCTAAAAAATCAATATCCAAATCTGCGCAACCTGAGTTGGATCGTAAACGATCAATTTCGACGCAAGACAAGTCTTGGTGAATCCCTTGTAAGGGTTGCTGTTAGAGCATTGCTCGGTTGAACCCACTGATGTTGCTATCTCAAGTCAGTTGTCAAGATTATGAGACAAAAACACAATCCTTGATAAGTTTACTCTACAACCTCGGACTAGGATAGGTTTAGGTAATCGAGACGAAGACTGATGAAGACGAAGACAAAGACCGGAGCTTACTACTTGATAAATCATAACGTCTTCGCTGAAGGTTAGAAAGGTTTTTCCTTTCCGTATCGTTTTTACCATTTCTATCATACCAATAGTCTATGATGTTGTTTATATGATCCGAAGGTATTCTAGGATTTTCGCCTTTGCTTTTGTCACATTTGTGATAATATGTATAGGTAGAGTATGTTGAGTTGTCTCTTGAAATGACCCCAAAGGTGAACGCGTTCATGAACGCGTACATGTGTTGCTTTTGGCATTTCAGAGAACGAGCTAAGTCTGTATGAATGCATTCATGAATGCGTACATACAAGTTCAAGAATTCTCCTGAACTCCATAGACTGCTCTGTGAACGCGTTCATATAAGCCATGTGAAAACTTCCAACTTCCATATCTTGAAGTTTTCGGTCTAGGCATGATTAGTTCTCGGACTTGTCGTGACTTGGCCCATGGAATTCAACAACTTAATCCAAGCGATGTTCAAACTAAGTATTTAGACCAGAAGTCGCAAAGCGATGTCCAAACAAGCATTGGACCAGAAGTCGCGAACCTTCAAACAAGGTTGAGTCTTCTTTAACTTTTGGCTTAGTCCAAAGTTCTTAGAAGATTGAGAATGGGTATTCAAGCTATGGACTTTCCTAGTTCCGGAACTTGCTTGAGCCCTACTCAGGGTTGTTTAAACTTTAAGCAAAGCCTCCCTTGGTGATCACTATAAATAGATGACCTTCTGCAAGATACAATCTTAATCCTCTACACATCTGTGTATCCTTGCATAAAGGTTGGTCGTCATCTCGAAGTCCTTTTGGACTATGACTACTGAAAGACTTCACTTGAGGATCGTGAAGCACAGGTCGGAAGTCAAATTCCATCATGTATCTTGGGTCGATTGAATTCTTTCAATCTTATCACGACAAAGATTTGATAGAAACTTGGTAAGGTAGATCTTGTATCGTAAACCCTAGAAGTTCCCAAACGCAAATTCACGAACTAGGTTTCATACTAAGTTCGTCTCGTGTTTAGAGGTAAATTTGTTTAGGCTAGATCAATAATCCCTATTCAACATATCGATTTCCATTAACTTTGACTTTAAGTCTAAAGGAAATCACAATCGTATTCTTGTTTGATTACTTGGATACTTTTAGGCGTCCTGTTAGAGGCAGGGTAGCGCTAGTCTTCACGAAGGGAAGTGGAGCAACTCCTATGCCTGTAAAGGACGTCAGCTAGGGGAATCAAGTACGTAGGCTGCTGCGGGAGCCAAGAGACGTAGGAGCACATTGGTAGCTGAATTGCTTGTAGGGTGAATTCAGTCTCGATACAGTCCAATCCGAAGTCTGAGAGTAGGCTAGCGTCTGTATACCGTTCATACTGAGGGTGTTCACATCTGGACGAGGTCCCGGGGTTTTTCTGCTAGGTTTGCAGTTTCCTCGTTAACAAAATTCTGGTGTCTTGCATTACTTTTCCCTTCCACATTATATTATCTCTGATCTACATAATAGAAGTAATTGCAACTTTGTTGATTCATAACCTTTGAGTGAATCCATCCCTATTGAGATCTACGTGAACTACGTTCTTGTTAGGGTTTGGTTCTCTGAACTATACTCAGGTTGTTGTTTGAATATTGATTTGTGAGATTTTTCAAACAACCATAATCAACTAGGTTCACGAAAACAAAAAGTTGGTGGTATATCTCGGTATCCTCGCTTTTTCAGTTGGTATCAGAGCCGACAAACACCTTGCAAAGGACGTAACTGTCTGTGTTTGACGCTTTTTCGTGAATCATGTCTTGTCCCAGTACACCAGACAAAAACTCTGATAAGTCAATTGTAGATATTGGGTCTTCTTCTTTCTGTGACGAAACATTAAAACCATATCTACAAACCTTACCTTTTAACCTCTCTAATGATTCTGATTCAGAAGCTGAAAGAGAAGCTGAAAAGGAAAGCTCTGGACTCATTAATCACATGAATTTTCAAAGTTCTGAGATTACTCGTCTAAAGCACAAGGTTAATCGACTTGTCAATCACATATCCATGATAACCTCTGATTCCTGTTCAAAAATTACTCCCTGTAAGGAATCAAAACATGAATTGATCTCAGTCATGGTATGTGGAAAAATAATGGAATTGATAGGAGAAATTGCGCTCCTAAAAGACGAAATACACAAATCCGCTGTATTTCAAAAAATTCCTGCATCTATTGGCAATATTGCAACTATTCCTGTGCAAAAAGCCAAGAACGTTGATACATCTGTCACCAACGTAAAAAACACCAAAGATGCATCTATGATCTGTCAAATTTGCAAAATGAATAAAACTATTCGGACAAGATCAAGAAAACACTTTGAAAATAAAGCAATAGTAGATCTTGAACAAAAGCTAGATCAAATTCTCAAAGAAATCGGTGACATCAGAAAGACCAATCGACCCAATCATTGGTCACGACCCAAAGAACATACTGAGACCAAGAATTTTTTTCAACGTTCTCAAAGTTCTGGAAGTCACCGACCGTCTCAACAAAGCTGTTGAAAAAACACAACGTTGGGTTCCTAAGAGGAAGATACATTCTGTCAACAACCAAGATAAGGGAATAGAAGCTTTGCAATATGATGCTTTGAGTAAACTGGTTACTCAATTTCAAGACATCCTCGATAAAAGAAAGCAAGGTTCTTCAAAGCTGAAAGATCTCATTAACATACGTCAGAAGGAGCAGAAACTCTCAGGTAACTCCTCAACCATTGAATCTTACTTTGATGATAGCAACTTCTATGACAAATTCTCAAAAGGAAGAGAGACAAGATTGATGACACAAGGCGAGTGGGAGAGCACTCGCCATAACACCTAAAACTGTTATGAGTTGCCACTCTTATCTATGTACTGTCTAGATAAGAGTGAAGTAATTGTTCTTATGAACAATAAGAGGACAGTACAACTCAAGGTTTTATTTTTCTTTATCTCACTATTGTGCTATTATGTCTTTTTGATAAATAAAAGTGGGATCCTAGTATTCAAAGCAATAAACCTTGTAGGAAATTTCTTGAGAACCAATAATAAGACACACAACTGTTGAGCCATGCTCCAAAATTTTTCTCTGACTCACATATTGTTGACAATATCAGAGGTTGTCTTATAGCACGTAAAGTGCTTTCACATCTAATAAGAGTCCAAAATGTAATGACTCGATGTGAATATCAACACTTTGAAATTGCTACCTCCAGGGTCTCTCCCTGCCTCTGGCTCCTAAGGCAAGAGTCGAGAACAGGATCCATGAGAGTAACTGTGAACGTAAGCTGAAAAGTCATGACAAGAACAAGTCATGATGATGATATTTAAACTTATTCCCACATTGGTTACATAAGGAATTAAACATGCGTTTATTGCCAATATTTTGGGTAAACGCTAATTCTATCATCATGGACATGCACGCTCATCTTGAGTCCTTGTTTTGTGAAATAATGAAAAAGAGGAAAGCCTTGCTCTTAATATCTTATGACTCTAAGAAGGTCATCGTGAACACCTCTTATCGGTCCTTCACGAACTTGAGAAACTCGTTTTGGAAACCGACTTCCTCATACAGTTTAAGACTGTATAATTAACTTCCTTTTATATCTCAATGAGACCCTATAAATATATCACACCCTAACAGACTTAAATTCACGTTCAAGCACACTTACATATTCCCTAGTAGTGTCACACGAGAAATATGGATGGAGCAAACCCTCATAAGGGTGGTGATGGGAAAAGGAAGAATATAAGATTTGTCAATGAAGACGTAGTTGATTCTATTGAATTTCAAGAATACTCTCCTACTATTGTTTGCTTCAATGCTATTGACAATCAAAAGAAAGACAAAGACACAATGATCTCGGCAGAAATTGCATTCAATCTTTTGCGAGATATTGAAGTCATCAAGGTTCGGCTTGTTACCATAGCAGAAAAACTTCTAACACTGAAACGTGACATACCTGTTATGAAGAATGAACTCACCAATCTGAAAGGTGATGTGACATACCTGCTTGATTATATCTCACCATCTAATGGTGATGACTTAGAAGAGAATTTCGAAAACCTGAAGACAGATGATAATGAAATTTCGAAAGCTCCTAAAGAAGATACTGACTCTGATATCTAGGTCAGTTTTTTTTTTAAATTAGCATAGTTAACTCCTTATTAAAAAGCTTTTGTCTTTTCCTTAGGGTTTGGGTAATCACTATGCTAAGAAGTAGTCATCTTTTGAATTAAGCATGATTTGCTTGTACTACTTCCATGTTTTCTTTTTCATCAATTAATCGAGGTTATTAAATTAAAATCTTAATTGATGATTGCAATCTTGATCTTAATTGATGATTGCAATGAATGTATTGCAAAACCGTGAACTTGCTTTTTTACCCATACCACTCGTTCGGGTAAAGCAGTTCATGATAGATTATCAAAATCCATGCTTCTAACTCTTATGGATAAGAGGAAACGATTTTTGATAATAAGGTACCTCGTAGACTACAATGTTGAACTCCACTGGATTAAATGTTGTACCTTTAATTCTTAGTCTTACAACCACTAGGAAGGGGTAACCTAATGTTCTCTCTAAAGGCGATGGTTGACGGAAACTCTCTGAGAAAGTAGGAAGATTAAACCTTGAATTCCTATTTGACCGTAACTGGCTAGGAAAGAAAAACATAACTACAATTTCACTTGTGAAAATTGTACCCAAGATTTATTCTAAAACCTTGCTTGGGAAGGTAGTCGCATTGTTCCATATGGATTGACACATAATGGGGGAGAGTTCTTTTGAACTTGTGCTTCATGGTAATATATTTTTGGGGAGAGCGGTTGTGGAATCTATGAGAGAATTGCATCTTTTATCTCTCGTTTCAGGTATGTTTACCTTTGTCTACATTGATTATTGCGATTTTATGAGGATTCTTCTTTTTCTTTGTCTATTTTTATGACAAAAGGGGGGAGAAATCTTGTAGTAAGGGGGAGTAAAATCTTTCTATCTACTACGACAATTGTCTACGGCATTGTCATAGGGGGAGTAAAATCGATGTGCTTGTCATGGCATAACAAAAGTTAGTGTATTGATTAAGGGGGAGAACATATCAAATTGTGTAGTATCTTGAAGCATCGATGCAATATGCTTAACAAGTTTTACATACTACTCAATTGCATAACAAACTCTTGTTGGACTATGTCCTTCTAGAAACCAAGATGTGTGGTGACTTTGAGTTTGTTATCTCTACCTTGAATCTTCGCTTGCAGGAACACTCTTATCTGAAGACGCTGAAGATTACAAGAAGATCAAGTACATTATGGTTAGGGCTAAAAGATTTTACTTTTTGAATCCATATGTAAGATTGGTTTTTGTCACTAAAATTGACAAAGGGGGAGATTGTTAGAGCATTGCTCGGTTGAACCCACTGATGTTGCTATCTCAAGTCAGTTGTCAAGTTTATGAGACAAAACATAATCCTTGATAAGTTTACTCTACAACCTCGGATTAGGATAGGTTTAGGTAATCGAGACGAACACTGATGAAGACGAAGACCGGAGCTTACTACTTGATAAATCATAACGTCCTCGCTGAAGGTTAGAAAGGTTTTTCCTTTCCGTATCGTTTTTACCATTTCTATCATACCAATAGTCTATGATGTTGTTTATATGATCCGAAGGTATTCTAGGATTTTCGCCTTTGCATTTGTCACATTTGTGATAATATGTATAGGTAGAGTATGTTGAGTTGTCTCTTGAAATGACCCCAACGGTGAACGCGTTCATGAATGCGTACATGTGTTGCTTTTGGCATTTCAGAGAACGAGCTAAGTCTGTATGAACGCGTTCATGAACGCGTACATACAAGTTCAAGAATTCTCCTGAATTCTCCTGAA
>JAJJMA010229979.1:0-12364 GCA_023529015.1 Papaver nudicaule
CTTATCTAGGATGTTTTTATATGGGATAGGTATTTTCTACCCTTACATTTTGCCTCTTTCATCTCCTAAGACTTCAGTCGCCGGGGATGAAACCATAGTACTCGCCGAAAATACCGCCCCACGTTCTCCACTAGCCTTTTTTCTCGCCACACGTCCGCTAGCATGCATACGTTACTCCACGTGTCCTTCATGCGCAGCTTCACTTTACGACTGGTAACCGTTTTCGCCCATTACTTCCATTACTCCACTACAGCTCATAACCGTTATCGCCGGTTACTCTCCCCTACACTCATATAAATACTCGGCTCTGCCTCTGCTTCTTCCTTTACGAGTTTTTTCTAAACCCTAGTCTTTCTGCTGCTGTTTCAGTTTTTCATCTTCTTCCTTCTTTTTTCTCACAATCTTAAAGTTTCCCTTACTGCTGTCTCTTCTTTCTTTTCCTTTGCTTCAGATCGATTTCCTCCCCTCTTTACGCTGATTCCTACTGCAGATTCCCTCTTTCTTCGTTTTCAGTCAACAGTAACCACCATTCTTCGTCTTCTCCGGCTAATCTTTCACCGGAAACCGCCAATCTTCATCTTTTCCGGCCATCCTTAAGCTGTTCTAATGGCTCCCAAACCCTCCAGATCTAAAACCGTATATAGCAAAACCAAGTCTACTGACCCAAAGGTGCCACATTGGAATACCGATTGGCCTGGCTATTGTGCCCATTACAAGGTAGAATATCTCAACCCCAAAATCCATTCCCTGCCTGAGACAAAGAAGGCATCTGATTTGTTATCCGTCGACGATCTTCTTCGATCCGAGACAAGTAATACTTGGGCTGCTGTCGCCTTTGGTCAATTGAAGGCTGGGCTGAAGTTTCCTCTTTACAACCCGAATAATACTTTCATCGTTGATCTTCTTGCGGAGATTAACAGAAGTCCCTTCCAGCTGACGGGTAATGCTATCCGAGTGATGAATGAATGGAGCCTGCGCCGAGAGGGCAAGACAAACTATCCTTCACTCGCTAACTTGGAAGCTCACAAGCCTGAGGAATTTACAGTGAAGAAGTTTCTTGAACAATATTCTGTGGCTTCTTGCAACAGAAAAACTGATCCTTGGGCTATTCGATTTCCCCCAAAATCTGCTACAGACTTGTTACTCGCCGACGTCGAGATTACAAGTACTAAAGACAGACCATCCGTTCGCCACAGTTCTGAGGGCGACTTCTCCAATCTTCCCTGTCTTGTTGACGGTCCTTGGCTACTCGGCTGGGAGGATGATGACAAGACCAAGATCCGAGAATCCTTCTTGCCTGAACATGCCCATCTTGCCAAGCATACTTTCTGGAACGTAGTTTGGCCTGATGCTGACAAATATGCCAAGGATGAGAATGGCAAATTTCTCAGAACGGAGGATAAAGGCTACATCAAACTTTCGGCTGATGCCGTTGCTGGGACAAAAAGAGGGCGAGAGGATACTTCTGCCGCTGGTACCTCTCAGGTAAATATGTATCTATATTCTTGCTAGAGTTATGTCCGTGTTAGCAAAGATCCAACTGAAGATCTTGAAACAAGCATTTTACTTAAACTTATTTTAAAAATATGTGTCAATATATTTTTAAAATATATATCTATATTTGCCTCTGCTTGTTCCGAGATCTGATAGATGTATCTTTGATGTTATGCAATTTGCAGCGCCCCAAGAAATCTAGGCCATCTCCCGCCGAAGTAGATGAAGAACTTCGCCAACTAGCTGCTAAGAATCTTCCTCCTCCATCAATTCTTTCTTCACCTGTCAAGGAAACTATTCCTACTCGGGAAAATCCAGAGCTTGTCAGCGACCAATCTATCAAGGATAGCTCCAGCATGCTCGTCGACCAGCCTTTGGTGGATAACTCTAGTGTTCTCGCCGAGCAATCCGTAAAGGATGGTTCCACTGATCCTCCTGCTATCGAAAATACAGAGGATATGCACCTTGACTCGGAGACATATCCCAAGAATACTGATCATCTTGATATGGATCTGGATCAGCTCAACATTTCTGGTGGGCAAGATACTTCCGTGCCCTCTTCTTCTTCCAAGAATCCCCAGATGCCATCTGTTCATCATGCTTCTTCTGCCTCAGTACTTGAGCCACATCTCGCTGGCTTAGTTGTTCTTGATAGGTTGCCTCGGCATCCTCTTGTTCCTCAGCCTGAGAAGGGACCTGGGTGCCTGCAAGTGACTGCTCCTAACATGCTCGCCGAGGCTTTCGATAGGCTTAGTGTGGCGGAAGACTGCACAGACCATGAGTACTATGAAACCTTGGCCCAATATAGTCGCCCTGGGTTTGTGCATCACCCAAAATTTCATACAGCTGCCGATGTCATTCCTTATCAGGAACATTTCAACCTCTTCAATATGGTGAGTATTTTGTGAAACTGCGTTATGTTCAGCTCTTGTCGTCACTTGAGACTTATGCTCATTGTGTATATTCTCAGCATTTTCACCACTGCTTGAGTGTTGGCTCGGCCCTTGAAGGACTTGGCCGTGAGAATATTAACCTTAGGACTCAAATCGGCCAGTTGAAACACGATGCCGTGGTGCATGGCCGAGAGGTAGAGAGATTAAAGAAGGAGGCCAGAGACAGAAGCTTGACGGTCACTACTCAGCAGGGTAAGTTTCTCCATATCTTTTGTTGCTGTGTCACTTTTCTTTTGTTTTACTTCTTTCGCCGACCCTTAGATTTCCTGCCCTCCAAGGTTGCCATTCCTCTGATGACGATAGGCTTAGGCGAGCTGATTCTGAAATCGAGAGACTTAGTACTAGCAACCTTAAGCAGTGTAGCCAACTATTCGCCTTCCAAAAGGACCTTAAATGGTGTCGCCGAGAGTTGGATCAGGACGTTGATATTATAAGAAATCTTTGTAATACTTATCAAGCTGCTCGCTCGGAATTAGGCCAAATGATTAGCCAACGAGATGAGGCACTCCGCCGGGAAGAACTAGCTCATGCTGCCAAGGTAGAGGCCGAGACAAGTCATAAGCGAGCTTCCTTCCTTTGGAAAGAGGAGAAGTCTCGAGCTGATAAATTAGCTTCCCAAATTATTAGCTTGAGTACCGAAAAAGAAATCGCCGAGTTTCAGATTCAGCGTTGGAAGGATTCAGCGAAGAGGCAGGAAACCTTATCAATCGAGTTATACCAGCAATGCTCTGACCAACATCGCCGAATAGAACAAATGTTAGGTCCGTGTGCTAACGAAAACTTCGAGTTTCACATGACTCAGTTTAGGGAAGCACAAGGGGGTATGCGAGATCATGTCCGCAACCTAGAAGGTAGCTTTTGTAGGATTTACTTACGACTTATCATGTCTATGTTTATTTCCCCTCTTCCTCATCATGTCATTCTTTTTCTTTGCCTCAGCAACCATTCAGAGGCTGAAGAATGAAGCAGACCAGAATCAGGAGATCATCAAAGGTTGTCATGAACTGGAGGCCAAGGTCCAAGATCTTTCTGACCAGCTCAAGGAGCACCAGCTGTGCCTCGGCAAGATAGACGAGTTGTCTGAAAAGCTCAAAGAGCATGAGTCCTGTGCTGGCAAACTCGCCGATCTGAACAAGCGACTTCTTGACCATGCTTCTTGCTCTGGCAAGATTCAAGAGTTGGAGAGTGCCCGAGATGGTCTCGAGATTGAACTCGCCGAAGTCAAGGATGATGCCGGATACTGGGAGAAGCGTCACAAGGATGATGTTGTCAAGGCTGCCTTTGTTGGCGCCCAGGATTTTGCTTACAAATTCTTGCCTCAGTGTGGAGTGGAGATTCCCTCGGCCTACAAGCGCCTCACTCCTGAGCAGCTCGCCATGCAAGCGGAGGCAAGCTCCAAAGGAAAAGAAGTACTGGGAGAAGAAGAAAATGAAGAAGAGGAGGAAGAGGAGCAGTGGTCTGAGGAAGAAAGCTCAGAAGAAGAAGCTGAAAATGAAATTCCCAAGGGACAAAATCTATCCCTTATTGCTTTTGCTGGAAAGGTTGGAGGGCAGACTTCAGGAACGACGACTGTTAATGCTAGTCAACCAGTCGCCGAGCAAAGTAATGAGGTAATTGTTATTGTCGACGAGCAAAGCACGGGAAATCTTGGCGAGCCAAATGCTGCTGGAACTGTTAAAAATGTTTGTCATCCTGATGATAGTGGGACAGGCGACATAAGCGCTGATCTTCTCGGCAACCATGACCAGGACAAGCCTCCTACTCCCAAGAGTCCTTTTGCGGATCCTAGGTGTTAGAGTAACTTTATTTCTGCTTTCTAGATGCTGGGGTAGATAGATTGTTGTTTCCTTTAGTTTTTGTATCTTTTTGCTATCTTCGACTTTCCTGCAATGAACCATTTCCTTTTGAATGCTATTTTGGTAGATTTTCTTGTAATGAACCTTTTTCTTGTTATCCTTGTTATATGGATGCTTGTTTTTATGTCTACTGACATCTGTTTCCCCTATGCAATTTTCATCTTGCTTGCAAGAGCTAACTTTCCAAGGAGTGAAGCCCTGGCCCTCGTTACCGCCAACAATATCTTATAAATTGAACTAACAATTTCCCAGACCAACAGGGTAGAACCCAGCCGTAACCATTACTTGTACCCGTCGGCGATCTAATATAAGTAGAATGGGTTGCCCTCATAGACTTCAATACACTCCGCCAGGAGTGATGCTATGGCTTAGACGGATTAGCACACCAGCGGAACCGCCGATGTGATGCTACAGCAAAAGGGGACCTTATTTCCTTACAAACACTTACAGATCAACAAGTAACACGACTGGCCTTACAACTAGCCTGGGTCGGACTAACAGTTACGATAAGGGCTTTCACTCGACGGAAGTTAGTCTTCTGCATAAGAGATCTTGGCTCTTAGTTAGTTTATTGATTTGGGCATTTTGCCTTTAAAGAGGGCCTTTGGCCTTAGCACCTGATCAGGGTTTTGTATGGCATTTTTGCCTTGGGCATTTGTGCCTCTGCATTTGGCTTTTATAGCCTGTTACTGAGTACTTTAGCCTCAGCTATTGTGCTCTTGGAGCTTTAAAATTCTATCTATCACTGAAGTTAGATTACTCAGTGAGTAAAGGTGCAAATGACTCAATGATTTGTTAACGGGGTTCGGCGCATGATAGCAAACCTACGTCCCCGGATCTTATTTGCTTCTATTTTATACAAGCTAATAAGACTTCTTGGGTATTATGCCCGCCCAAGACTTCGGATTTTACATGGTATTCATCAAGGATAGTACTTTTTAAGGAACCTGGCGTTCCAAAGATGCTCGAGTTGCACGCCATGCTCATCAATCAATACATACGCTCCTGGCCCAGCCACTCTTTTGACGACATAAGGGCCATCCCACACAGGTTCCAGCTTCCTGCACCCTTCTCGTTGAGATGGGGGAACTTCTCGGAGTACCAACTCGCCGGGAGTATATTCCCTTGGAATTACTCGCTTGTTATATTCTCTTGCTAAACGCCGATGATAATTCTCCATATGTGTAAGAGCAATCAGTCGCTGCTCTTCTAAGTCATCTAGCTTAGCTAGGATCAGATCTGTATTCAGGTTCTTTTCCCATGCCTCATGCTTTGTAGTGGGCAGAATTACTTCAGATGGGAGCACTGCCTCGGCGCCGAAAGTGAGTAAGAATGGTGATGCCCCAGTTGCTTCTCGCACCGTAGTTCTATATGACCACAAGACATTGTGTAAATGCTCAAACCATGCCTTTTTGTGCTTTTCCAATCTTTTCTTCAGTCCCATTCCAATAGTCTTATTGGTGGCCTCTGCTTGGCCATTGCTCTGAGGGTATAAGGGGGTTGATTTTCCCAGTTTGACGCTATAATGAGCGAGTAGCTTTCTGATGTTATCGCCGACTAGCTCTTTCCCATTATCGGTACATATCTCCGCCGGTACGCCAAATCTGCAAAATATGTTCTCCCAGATGAATGTGAATACTTCTTGTCCTGTTTTCTTCCTGATAGCTTTAGCTTCACACCACTTGGTGAAATAATCTGTCGCCACAATGATGTACTTCCGCTGGCCAGAGCCTGTAGTTAGTGGACCAATAATGTCAATACCCCACTTGGCAAGTGGCCAAGGGCTAAGCACTGAGTTTAAAGATGTTGCTGGCGCTTTAATTCTTCTTCCATACAGCTGGCATGGCTTGCATCGCTGAACATATTCTTTTGCGTCTCTATTCATCCAAGGCCAATAATATCCTTGCATTCTGACCTTCAAAGCTAGAGCTCTTTGGCCACCATGATTTCCACAGTCTCCTTCATGAATCTCCTTTAATAATTTATTACCTTCCTCCCTTGATACGCATCGCAGAAGTGGTCCAGAGAATGACCGGCGATATAAGACTCCATCTCGGAGTTCATAGTTCGCCGAGCGACTGATGATCTGATGGGCCAAGATTTGATTTCCTGGTAAGGTTAAGTGGTCTAGATAGTACCGTATTGGCGATCTCCAATCTGTTTCAGCTGATTCTTCAACACTTGTTGTTAATACTTCCCATTGCCTTGGTGCTATTACTGATGGCTGCATTACCCTTTCAATAGCTATTGAAGGAACATCTGGGTCCGTCATCATGGAAGAGATAAACGCCAATGCATCGGCGTGCCTGTTATCTGTTCTGCAGATGTGGCGAAACTTGATACCCGTAATCCTCTGGGCATACTCCCTAGCAAGTTTTAGGTACTTCTGCATAGATGGGTCTGCTGTCTGATATCGTCCAGATATTTGTCGAATCACCAGCTGGGAATCACTTGTCAATCTAACATTACTAACTTTCATTTCGATGAGTATCCGCATTGCATGAATGACTGCTTCATACTCTGCCTCATTGTTAGTCGCCGGGAATTCCAGTCTTAGCGAGTGCACTATCCTGGCACCTTTCGGCGAGATGAGAACAATTCCAATTCCGTTTCCCTCTTTATTCGACGAACCATCTACATAAACCTCCCATCCATCAGGCCTGCATTTCAATAAATCTGGAACTTCATGCTCTTGCTCATCCAAGGAGGATGGGATTTCTTCAATCTCTTCTTCTTCATCTATTGGGAAGTCGGCGAGGAAATCTGCTATAACTTGAGACCGCTGAGCTGTGCGTATTTCGTACTGGACGCCGAACTGTTCAATCTGCTGATTCCACTTGGCGATGCGCCCCACTCGCTGAGAGCTGTGCAAGATAGACTCTATTGGAGTTTTAGTGAGGACCACAATAGGATGGGCATGAAAATATGGGCGTAGTCGCTGAGATGCGAAAACTAAAGCCAGAATCAACTGCTCTATTTTGGTGTAATTCTTCTCTGCTCCTTGCAACGTCCTACTGATATAGTATATAGGTGTTTCTCCACCTTTGGTTCTTACAAGCACTGCACTTATGGCAAATGGCGTAGCAGCGAGATATACTCTGAGTTCCTCGCCGTGCTCAGGTGGCTGAATTGCTGGGAGAGTAGCAAGATACTTCTTGATGCCCTGAAATGCAGCTTCATGTGCCTCAGTCCAGTTGAACTTTTCTCCTTTCTTCAATGTCTGGAAGAACAACTTGCACTTATCGGAGAATCTGGAGATGAATCTATTGAGAGACGCCAAAGTCCCATTGAGTCGCATAACATCTTTGACAGTGACCGGCGAGGGCATCTCTATGATTGCTTTAACTTTGGCCTGATCCGCCTCTACTCCTTTCTTGGTGACGACATATCCCAAAAACTTTCCTGAAGTTACGCCGAAAACGCATTTTGCTGGATTGATTTTGAGCTTAGTAACACGCATATGGTTAAATATTTCTCTTAGATCTTCCACATGAGTTTGTTTCTTCTTGCTCTTGACAAGCATGTCATCGACATAGACTTCCATCGTCTTCCCAATCCATTTCTCAAACATTTTCTGTGCCATCTCTTGATAAGTAGCGCCAGCATTCTTCAATCCAAACGGCATCCGAGTGTAACAAAATAACCCCTTAGTGGAGAAGAAGGCTGTATGCTTCTGATCTTCTTCCGCCAAAGGTATCTGGTTATACCCTGAATAACCATCCATAAATGACAGCAATTCATGACCTGATGTAGCGTCCACAGTCTGGTCAATACTCGGCAATGGGAAACTGTTCTTAGGACAAGCTCTGTTAAGGTCACTGAAATCAATGCAGATCCTTACTCCTTTGTTCTTCTTTGGCACCACAACCATGTTGGCTATCCACTGTGGATATTGCACTGGTCTTATTATACCAGACGCCCTCATTTTGTCAATTTCTGCCTCCACAGCTTCTTTATAAGCTGGAGCCAATTTCCTTATTCTTTGCCTGAATGGTCTGACCTTTGGATCAATATCAAGTTTGTGACATGCTATCGCCGGATCAATCCCTGGCATCTCATTCATGCCCCAAGCAAAGACATCAACATATTCCTTGAGTAGGGCTAGTAACTTCGCCGATTCGTTTTCAGTTAAAAGAGTACCAATTTTTACCATCTTTGGCTCCTGCTCATCGCCGATATTAACGTCCTTAGTAGGCTCTACCGCCGTGAAATGCAGCTCTGGTTCTCCCATCGGCGATGGTTCCTTTAATTGCTATAAGGTTTTATCTCCAGATTTCGCCGAGTCTTCTACTGAGTTTACTGAATGCACGTATGTGGTTGGGTTGGCGATGAAGTCTAGAATTTCTTGCTCCTTAACCGCTTCCTTACTGAGCTTCTTTTTCTCCGCCAATTTCACCTTTCGATTTTCTCGCATTTGCACGTCTGCTGAATTGCACGCCCTGGCTACTGACAAATCTCCAACATATTCGGCGACTCCAAATGGTGTGGGGAACCTTAGACGCTGATGATAAGTAGAAGGGACTCCTTTTAAACTGTGGAGCCATGGTCTCCCCAGAATGGCAGCATACGGCGAGTCAACATCCACAATACAGAGAGTAGTATTCAAGAAGTACTCATCGCAGATTTTCACTTTTAACTCGATTTCGCCTTTAGGCTTAGATGCGATGCCATTAAATCCATAAATGTTATAAGAGGATATCGTCGGCGAGGGTATTTTCTTGTCTTTCGCTCTCATTGCTTCAAAGGCAGTGTTAAAGAGGATGTCCACAGAACTACCCGGGTCAATGAGCACCTTCGGCAGCCTGAAGCCTTCCATCTGAATAGTAAGAACCAAAGGGTTGTTATGATTTCTTCCTTCTGGTGGAATCTCTTGGGCAGAGAATCCAACACATGCTTTCATCCATTCCTGTAATGGCTCTTGCTTAACGGCAACACTACAGATCTCATTTCCCATTCTATCTCGTTTATGGACTCGAGACATGACATTATCATGAAATTCATCCCTGGTGATTTTTGAATGCACAATGGAAAAGCAATCTAATTCCATTAAATCTCGCTCAACCTTAACCTCATACACATTTGGAGTGTGGACTGGAATGGCTTGAATTGGCTGGACCATGAGAGGAGGTGGCGGCGGCAATTCTAGGAAATCCTGAAATTTCCCCATACTGACGAATCGATGGACTTCTTGCTGTACGCCGGTACAATTCTCTGTTGAGTGGCCATGGAACTGATGAAATTGACAGAAGGAATTGGTGTTGGCTGGCGGGACCCTTGGGTTTCCTCTGTTATAAGGATAGCGGATTTCATCCCTACAATTTGAACTTTCAATCTGACCAAATGCATCTGTATAAGAAACACGCAACTTAGGTAAAGTAGCATCTTGAAAAGGTTGCTGGTTGCCTCTGCCAAACTTTCTATTATCCCCATTATATCTTCTGTCTCCATTCCCATTTCGCCGATTATCTCTTCCTCCTCGACCATAATTTCCTCCCCTGTTGTCTTGCTTATCTCGCCCATCATAATTTCCTCGCTTCTGAGAATTCCAATGTTGCTCGGCGGTAACCTGCTGCTTTCCTGCCTCGGAAACTACTATCGTCGAGGATGGGTTCTGTGCCGACTTCCTCTGTTCTGCCTTCAACCATTCTTTTTTGATTTCTTCTTGGTCTTCCGGCGATAAGCTATTGATCGAGTGAATTTGTTTTGCTCTTTCCTTCTTTAGTCGCAACTCTTCTTCTCTGATTTCTTCAAAACTTAACCATTCATCTTGCATTGCCCTCAAGGTCAGCAAATCTTGTGGCATGTTCCAAAACAGCTTCTGGTATAGCTGGTCAGTAGTCTCCATAGCGCTAAGAAATGATCTTATTTTCTCCTTTTCTGAAACTTCTGATCCTACCTCGCCGCTTGCTTTTCTCCATCTTGTAATAAAAAACTTTATAAGTCTCCGAGGGTCTTCTCTTGACGTTGAATAATCTTTCCACGCCAGGTCGGCCTCTGTTGTTCTGAATAAAAGCGTGCAAGAATCTGCTTTCTAATTTCTCAAAGGATTTGATTTTTCCTTCCTCCAGCCCATCAAACCAGGATAGGGCTTCGTCCTTTAGTGTAGCAGGGAAATCCATACACATTATAGGATCCGATCCTACCCAGGCTGCCATATCTCGTTTATAAGCCCTCGAGTGCTGTGTAGGATCTCCAGTTCCATCATAGAAAGAAGTAAACTTTGGGGGAGAATACTTGGGAGACACGTGTCCATACGTAATACAGTCATGAAAAGGTGTTTTTTGTGCCTCTAAGAGTGCGACTCTATACTTGGACTCCCTTGAAGACCCACTTAAAGCTTCTACTTTATCTTTTAGCTGGCGCAAGTCCTTCTTCATCTCTTTATCTACCTTATGTCGTCGCCTAGAGCTGCTGCGGTCTTTATCCTTTCCAGGTAGATTTATCCTTCTACCTCTCTCATCATACTTCGCCGATGAATCTGAGATTTCAGTCGAGCTGGTTCCACTTTTTTCGACTCGACGAGATGAAGTTGTATGGGAATGAGACTCATGGCGAGATGAGTGAGTGTGAGATCCATGGCGAGATGAATGCTCTCGGCGAGTTGAGTGCGAGTGGGACCCCTGACCTTTGTTCTGTGCCGCCATCAACTCTCTATGACTCTGAAGTACCGTCTCCATTTGCAATTGCATTTGTCTTTCAAACTGACTAGCCTGCCTGTTATTGGCCTCAAGAATTTGCCTTAGCAATGTTTCTGTGGTATTAGTGGATCCGGTATTATCTGCTATCACGACTGCTCGAGTTACAGTTGCTCCAGGTACTGTCATTGCACCATTTCTACTGGCCGCCTGTGGAGTCTCTGGCACCACCGCTGGGGCTTCTTCTACTACATGCTGGGTCTCGCCAACATCTTGCACCAACTGTTGCTGAATATTGGCCGCCACTCTGCATCCTGCCATTGCATTTTGAGCTGCTCCTCCTGCATTCGATGTTTCTCCTCTGATGAATCCTCCGGCACCAATCTGTTCGCCACAAGCATTTGCTTCTACTGCACTACTGATTCTTGTTAACATTGGATTAGGCTCAGGTGACCTCTCCGCATTCTCAAAGCGAGTAATATCCTCCATGTGTACTTCTTCTTGGCGAGTCATTTGCTGGATAGGTGATCGGCGAGATGAGCTTGCCACATTAGGATCCACTGGTCCTGCTAGCTCCGTTGCTCTGCTTCTAGTATTGCGGCCACTCGGGAGTGTCGCCGGTGTGGGAAGTATAGGGTGTCGAGGAGGCCTACCCGCCGGGGCTTTATCACTTCTTCCTCTAGGACCCATTCGCCGAGGTACTGTAAAAGAAGACAAACACACTTCCTGACAGTATTGCTCTGTTAGTACTGTGGGTAAATGCCAAATAAGTTAGTTGGATTACTTTTCAGAATATTGATGAATGAAATACAAAAGGAACAACTTTGTATCACGTGATAGGCAGATAATGACCTAAGTATGGCAAAAATTGCAAAACAACCTATGTGGCTATGATTTTGAAATCAAAATGATTGTACGACCAATATTTTGGAAAGCAGCTTAGCAGGATTTTAAGATGATATTTTCTTTATGAAACTGTGGTTTTATACCAACTACCAGAACTAACGTTTTCCTTACCAGAAAATATATATCTATATTTGGAGATTCATATCCCAAAACAGCGATTTCCTACTGCTCATGTGAGAAAAGTGAAATTTGTGATGCCATTGTCCTATCAGGCCGATTAATCATCTCTTATAAGCATACTAGCACTCCACATAACATGATTTCTTTAAATGGTAAGGAAAAATGTTCATCGGGAATCTAGAACCATCATTATAACATACTAAAAATACTCTAATGCTTTCTAATTTTAGCAACACTGTGCAAGAGAATCTTTATAACGAGTTACCCATCATACCATATATAGCAAAACAAAGGCGAAATCATGAAGAAATGTCATAGGGTGAGCAGAACATCCCAAAATAGCATGAAAATTTCGCTGCAATATAACGGCGAGCTCTAGAGGTCTAATGCTATACCATAT
>JAJJMA010229992.1:0-17612 GCA_023529015.1 Papaver nudicaule
TCTCATACATTCTTGACTCACAGTATTTGTGGGATCAAACACTGGTCTTGACACAAGGCCATGTTACGCAAGAACACGATCTCAATCACTATTATCACTACTAAAGTAGTCGACTATTTTGAAAGAATAGATGAAGTAGAAATAGAAGAAAATCCATAAAGTCATAACTCCTACTAACCTTTTATCGATGAAGAATAATTGATGTCTTCTTTGTCTTCACAGTCTTCGTCTTCAAGGTCTCTACTACTTTGTCTATATCCCATTTCCGAAATCTAAACTCTAGTAGGCTAAATCAAGAATTGACTTTTGACACCTAAAACTGACAATTAGCTTGACATACCAACGCTAGTGGGTTTGACCGGACAATACCCTAGAAGTTCCCAAACGCAAATTCACGAACTAGGTTTCATACTAAGTTCGTCTCGCGTTTGGAGGTAAAGTTGTTTAGGCTAGATCAATAAGCCCTATTCAACATATCGATTTTTATTAACCTTGACTTTAAGTCTAAAGGAAATCACAATCGTATTCTTGTTTGATTACTCGGATACTTTTAGGCGTCCTGTTAGAGGCAGGGTAGCACTAGTCTTCACGAAGGGAAGTGGAGCAACTCCTAGGCCTGTAAAGGACGTCAGCTAGGGGAATCAAGTACGTAGGCTACTGCGGGAGCCAAGAGACGTAGGAGCACATCGGTAGCTGAATTGCTTGTAGGGTGAATTCAGTCTCGATACAGTCCAGTCCGAAGTTTGAAAGTAGGCTAGCGTCTGTATACCGTTCATACTGAGGGTGTTCACATCTGGACGAGGTCCCGGGGTTTTTCTGCTAGGTTTGCAGTTTCCTCGTTAACAAAATTCTGGTGTCTTGCATTACTTTTCCCTTCCGCATTATATTGTCTCTGATCTATATAATAGAAGTAATTGCAAGTTTTTTGATTCAACCTTTGAGTGAATCCATCTCTATTGAAATCTACGAGAACTACGTTCTTGTTAGGGTTCGGTTCTCTGAATTATACTCTGGTTGTTGTTTGAATATTGATTTGTGAGATCGTTCAAACAACCATAATCAACTAGGTTCACGAAAACTAAAAGTTGGTGGTATATCTCGGTATCCCCGCTTTTTCTCTTTGAACTACGATGTGCTTGATCCCTCCACTGGCATAGGGTACGTAGGCAGCCGATCTGCACGGTTCAGCACAAGGTGATTCATATCATCTTAATCTCCCTAG
The DNA here is from genome assembly GCA_023529015.1 of Papaver nudicaule. Taxonomy (NCBI): domain Eukaryota; kingdom Viridiplantae; phylum Streptophyta; class Magnoliopsida; order Ranunculales; family Papaveraceae; genus Papaver; species Papaver nudicaule. Next base: position 1,223 of record JAJJMA010229992.1, read on the forward strand.
CCAAGGGAGATTAAGATGATATGAATCTTTTTTTTTTTTTTTTTTTTTTTTTTTTTTTTTTCGGGGGGGGTGCTGGAAGTGGCGCTGGCGCGGGAGTTTTTGGATTGGCCAACCCGGTCACGGCCTAAATTTTCGGTCCGTCACAACTGCGCATGGTTGTCTTCGCAACATCTCTTCGTAGGCTTGGATGGGACATCAGGGATTCCAGATAAGAACGTGCTCTGGTTCGAGGATCTACCGTCTTCATTTGATCAGAATGGATATTTTGGAGTAGGAACAATCTTTGAGAGCACAGGGCTCGCACTAGGGGAAGATGATAACTGGGTTGTGAGGACGGCTGGAATTGCATTGGTGATGGCGTCGTCACTATCTATGGGTGTAAAGTTAATTTTATTGATGTCTGATCCCAACCTAAGTTTGACCATCCTTAAATGAGGTTTTCTGAAACAGAGCAATTGATCTCCCACTATGGTCGCCAATTGTTTTAGGGTGAAAAACAATTTACTGCAAAAGAGTACTTTGAAGTTCAAGAGATCAAAGTCGAACAAATCTGGCATAAACAAAGACAATGGTCGTTCCCGATTTTCTTCGGTCACAGATAAGGAGATATGAGGTTGGTCTTAGGGACGAAATCAGAGAAAGAATGAGACGAGGTATTTCCAGGTGAAAAAGGTATTATGTGTGGTTTCTGAACAACTTAGAAGAATGAGGGTTGTCGATGACAACCTGGTTTTCTCTAAGGTTTGTAAGGATTTGACGTAAACTTGTGGCTTGTGAGTAGTAGCTTGTAAGTTTTGTGAGCTGTCGGTTGTGTGTTGTCCTTGGAAAATAGATGGTATCATTTATTTATAGTATGTTCAGAAATACACTGATCTCTTGTTAGTCGTGGAGGAAAATGGTAAAGTGGAGATAGTGGAATCGTGGGGTTACTTCCGCAGGAATAGCTTAACTGCCTGTCATGCACACTACTCATTATGCCAACGTTTCCCACGAACATAACTTCTTTCTAAGTGGGTGTCACACCACAACTGCCGTAGACCGCCAGACCAAAACCCTAATGTAAATCCCCCCATTTGTGACACGTTTGACATCTCTATTAAATAATACTTCTTAAGTATGACTCGTTGTTCGAGTCAACTTGTGTTGAATTGTTTAGATTTTGCTGTCGCTGGACACTGAGTCTTAGCAATACTTATTATAAGAAAGAGAAAACACTTAAACACTTAAAGATGTGAGATGCCTTTCGTACTAGAAGGGCATAAATACTCAAGAAATGCCTTAGGCATTGCTGGCCGGAGTACGTACTAGTATGGGATTACCTTTATCATAGTACCATGAATAACTTGTGGAGATTAACTTAGCAAATTGTCCAAACAGTCTTGGCCATAGTCTGACAAAGGCACGCCATAGTCTAGCGCTGCCTGATAGGCTTGGACATAGTCTGGCAAAGCTATCCCATAGGCTGGCGCCGTCCAATCAGGCTTGGTCATAGTCTGGCCAAGGCACGCCATAGTCTGGAGCTGCCTGATATGCTTGGCCATATTCTGGCCAAGCTACGCCATAGGCTGTCGCCGTCCAATCAGGCTTGACCATAGTCTGGCCAAGGCACACCATAGTATGGCACTGCCTGATAGGTTTGGCCATAGTCTGGCCAAGATACACCATTGGTTGGCGTCGTCCAATCAGGCTTGGCCATAGTCTGGCCAAGGCATGCCATAGTATGGCGCTGCCTAATAGGCTTGGACATAGTATGGCCAAGCTACGCCATAGATTGTCGCCGTCAAATTAGGCTTGGCTATAGTCTGGCCAAGCCACGCCATAGTCTGCCGCTGCCTGATAGGTTTGGCCATACTCTGGCCAAGCTACGCCATAGGCTGTCGCCGTCCAATCAGGCTTGGCCATAGTCTGGCCAAGGCACACCATAGTCTGGCGCTACCTGATAGGCTTGGCCATAGTCTGGCCAAGGCATCTTTTGAAACCACAGTCGTCGTGGCCAGTCCCACTCTTCCGGTTAAATTATAATTTCCAATGGCTACACCAAATTGTGATCGTTGCCGTAGCCCATACTATTGATCAATGATGTTAAAGGAGATTATGTACCCATGATCACCCTTATGTGAACAAAGTCGCTGCAATAGTCCTGCTCTCCTAGTTAAGTGGTGGCTCACTATGCTTTGTTGGGTAATTGCAAAGACTCATTCTTTCGAACATGGGCTTATTCCAAACCCATTACTTTTTTTTTACTGAGCCTCTTAAAAATCATCGTGTGAAACAATGCACTTGTGTTGTTTATTATTTTACCCTTATGTCAAAATCCACCATCAACACCAGGCATATAAAAAATGTTCCTACTTTCTTCATCCATCATATTAACAATAGTCTAAATGCACAGTAAAAATTAAAGTCATGGCATTAGCTTCGGCTTTGGACAAGATATTTCCTAATTGAAGAAGAAATAAACGAGAGCTGCTGAGAATTGATATTTTAGCTATAGATGGATCACAACTTGTTTCCTCTATTAACCCTGATATATTAATGTAATTCCTGTATTACCTATGGGTGCGGATAATCCGCTGATTTGATAATCCACCCGCGTTCAGTCCGCCAAATTTGCGGATTTGGGAAATGCACCCATGTCCACTCCATAGGGTTGCAGATTGGCTATCCATCCCCAATTTCGCAGACGGATGCGGATGAAATCCGCGGGTATGGACATTTTTCTCACCCTTATGATTTGAAGACAAATAAGTCGAAGCCCATTGTTTTAGCCATAACTTTTTTTTACGCTTCTTCAAGATAACACTTATTTCCTCCTTGATGTCCTTTATGCTGCAAATGTCTTACCCAACAATCTGTGTGACTAATCATCAGCAGCTTCAACAACATGTTGAATAGTGATGGCAGGTCGTCTTTGTGCAGCATACCTCTATTAATGAAGGTATTTTTCAGTTACAGTAGTGACACTAAGTGGAGATTGTGTTGAGATAGCTTTGCAAATTGGCATCATCAACTCTAACTCAGTAATGGATTTTAAAGTTTGCAAACATTTTCAAGATCTGTATATCACCTAACTAGACGTGCATGTTGCAAATTCAGGTTCTTCTTCATTGCTTTGCGGTTTTATTCTTAATATGTAACTGTTTTTCCTTGTATTTCTTGTTTGGTTTCCGATGTACTATCGATTGCTGGACTTCTCTTCTCCATCTCAACCCTCTTCTTACTGTCTAAACTGCATTTGCTTTGGGAGAATCAATTCTGTCACTCCGGTATTGTTGTGGTTATTTCCCTGAGTTCTTGGATTTTCTATGCACTTTCAATCCAAAAATATTCTTCATTCTTGTTTCCATCGATCCCTGCTTGAGCTTTTGGAGATTTCAATATATTTGTCCGAGATTTTACGGCTGCATGCAGCCTTTGCGTGATAATCCGGTTCAGTTTCAAACCCCCGATGCACTGTTCCAACCATGTCAGCCCAAACACCCAATCCAGTACCACAATTTCCACCTCACCACCCTACACTCTCTCTCCGCATGGTTGGTAACGTGTTTCGTTCAGTTAACCCGTTACCTTTGGTTGCTTTTTCACTTTCTCTGTTACTCAACCCGAGAGAATTTTAATCATTACTGGGAAAAAATGAGGATTCAAAACTTGGATTCATCGAATACAAAATCCTCATTCACGGCCTTTCTAGCCAAACTTTTCATCACCACATGAAATCCGATTTGGATTCTTAACTTTCTAAACCAAATAGATGGATTCCTAAGAACACAAATAAAACAAACCTTTTGAAGATTCCGTCAACCGTTGAGTTGGGAAAGTACAATTCCAATACTCATCAACAAAGACTTCATCATCAACTTTCAATATCACAGCTAACTGAAAATCTTAAAGGACTCATGCAGGACCAGTTGGCGAACTGTTTGGCAGTCAAAGTTATTGCTGGAAACATTTCTCTTAATGGCTTACACAACATCCTAACAACGTTATCGGAACCAATGAAATTCCAGAATATCCAGACAACGGACTCATCGAGCATTTATCAGGTAACATTTAGTCACAAGTTTCATAAAGATCATGTACTTGCTCAACAAACTTGGCATCACAATAACACAATGTTGGTTCTCGAAGATTGGCAAAATTTCATCAAAAATCAAAGAAGCCGTTTCTTGCATGCAATATTCTGGATGAATATCTTCAATATGCCTGACTCACCTAATATTGAGGATACGGTAAATTCAATGATTGTCACAACGGAAACTGGGTTCCCTCTTGAAGTTAAAAAGGAGAAAAACTCAATTAGGGTTAAACTTATGATGGATTTGTGTAATCCAGTAGTTCCAGGATTTGAGTTTGAAGTATTGGGAATCTTGCATTGGGTTCAGTTTGTTTACCAAAACATGCCTATGGTATGTTCAAATATGGTTTCTTAGGCCATTTAGAAAGAGAATGTACAACAAATGTGAATCTTCTTCGTCTTAATTTTCCTAGCTTCCCATTTCATCGCCTGGATCCTAAGATGAAGAGGTATAACATATATTTTCTCCAACTTTCTTTGGCTCCTGCGAATTCAGAAGTTATAATGGATTTCTAGTTCACTACTGCTAAACCTTCTTCTAGGCCTTCTAAGTCTTCCATGGATTCTGCTATGCATGCCACCTTCAGAGCAAACAAACATACTACAGATATTCAAAAACAGGTGCATGATAGTAGGCTCAAAGGTCAGTTCTTTCAATACTTGTTTCACGACTCAAATGGTACTCAAGGCCAATGTTCTACACTTCCTAAGGAGATATCTCAGCCAGCTAAGGAGGTTCCAACTAAAGAAAAACAAAAAAAATGGTCAGCAGGGTATGTATGAAGGGAGGCTCAGACAAAGAAGAGAGAAAATAGATTATATCCTTAAGGATAACATTATTCTTGAAGGGGTGCCACAATCGGAAAAGCGGGTTAACACAACCAATTCAAATCTAGCGGCTAACAACATTGATATGGATCTGGATACACATATCCTACATCATTTGGATAGGTTGGACCGGGCCCAGAAAAAAGACACAACAGAGCCGGGTTTTCTGAACCCGAATTTTGGCAATCTTCCCAGTTTTCTTGCTGCATCTTGGATTCTTCCAGTTTGTGAATTTCTGAAAAAGGAGGAGGCTTCCATTGACATGAAGATAGCAATGGTGCATGGAATTCCCAAAGTTGTGGTCACATATACCCACAAGAAAGAAAAGAAGATCCCTAAAGGTCAGGCAGTTGTTCATGATTCTCTTAACAACACAAGTACTGAACAACATCTTACACACCAACAAGCCTCTTCTGAAGATTCTCCTAAAGACTCTGCTAAAGAATCAGGAAGAGATGACCAGGTTGAGGGATCAAAGAAATGCCTCATTGAAGTTAACGCACATCAGCATCAACAAGGTGTGATGGATAATGATCAGGAGACAACTCTAAAAACATATTCTAGAAGAGTAAATCCAGCTACAAAAAATTTAACTGCTCAACTAGAAACTCAACCGTCTCCTTCGTTTGCGGCGCCACTACCTCCGGGAAAGCTCAGCTGAAAGATGTGGCGTGTGCACTATCATTGGCACATCCTACTTTTGAAATTCCGACTGCAAGACTGAGGAAACAACGTTCTCCTAGAAGATTCTCGACACCATCTAAAATTATTACTGGAGAACTCAAACCAATTTCCAACTTTGACATCAACTACATTCATAATCCTTTTAAGAAGACACAAGAAACTAGAAATGAAGAAGCTGCACCAGGTTGGAAGATGTCTTGTACAGAATTATTAGCAGAGGAGGAAGATCTGGAAACATCTGCTGTTATTACACTTGTTTCTGGAATGCGAGCTTTTGGCAACAACCAAAGCTCGCATAAGGAATGCGAGCTTAGGCTCACAGCTACCAGGTTTTGGGAGGGAATCTGGTTAGCTGTCAATGGTTGTGCATCTCCCCCAATCAGTTATCTCGTGTTGGCGATTACACTGCTCATTACTTCTCTTGGTGGCTATCTACTTCTTACGGATACGACTCAGGAAGTCAGGTCAAGAGTGACCATATATGTGGTCACTGTTTCAAAAATTTGGATGCATTTCTAGTGTATCCGTCAGCAAGACCATTTGGTCTTGGCACCATGTTGTTGATTGGTGTCTATGCTGGTGTAAGTTCAAGGTTACTATTGTTAGGAGGTTTGGGTATCCGATTTGGAAGGAGATCTCTCAGATGAAGCTAAGGATGCAGCGCAACAACAACGGTCTGATAGTTCTAGGGTTCGCCCGTTTGTGCATATGGTCTGGATTCAAGATTAGAGTCTTATTTGTAATTGCAATTGTATGCTGCGGTTGCAAAAACACTAAACTGTAACTCTTTTCTTGCCAGTTAAATAAATCCAACCTTTTAAAAAAAAAAAGTGGAGATTGTGTTGATTTGAGAAAATTTGCAATTTCTGAGTTAGCGAGAATTTATTTGACATGTTTGGTTGTGAGGACTAGACCGATTCCCTTAGAATTGGATTATCTAGCCTCCAGTTCTCCCAACCAAACAAGGAGCAAGGTTCTTCATTAAATAGGCTGCAGGCAGTAACGGGCTCTCCAAGACTTGGGCGGTACATGCTACGACTGCGAGGCTTTCAGCGGGCATATATTACACACCTCCGGACCAGCAACCACTCTTTGGCGCTAAAAGAAATTTGGTGTTATTTTCCCTTTTTCATTTTCGAAAGACTTGGGAGGTTGAAATTCGTTTTTTTTCTTTCAAAAACCCTAAAGAAGAGATATTCTCTCTTCTCTGTATCAGAAATGGGTAGTAATGAGATTGAATTTGGGAAAGTAATCTTTACAATCTGTTATGAAGATCTAAAACCACTGATGGAAGATCTACAAGCAATCTCATGTAGTCATGTCTTTCATGAGCTCTGGTCAGTATTCCATCTCTCTCGATGGTCTTATTAATTCTTCACTTTAATGGCTTTCTTTTAATTTCGGTTTTTCCTTTCTGTGTAGTTTACAACAGTGGTTAGAATACTGTAATGGTAGGCAAACCACATGTCCCGTATGTAAATAGAGTTGTCGTCAAGATAATATTTCACGTCTTTATTTCCAATCAATAGGGATCCAAGTGAATTGATTTTGGGACTTACAGAAGGTATTCAGCGTCAACAACAGGAATTGAATGATACAAGTGAACAGGTAATTCAATTTTAGAATATGGGTATTAAAATTGAAGTCATTATGATGTTTTGAGTATGTAATTGTGTGTTGATTTGGGGACTTCTTTGTTTCTTTGCGTTTCAGAGAGGTGTGTATAATCAGAACAAGTTCTTAGGATTTGGTTATTTGAAATGTACTAAATCCTTTGTTAGTAGTTGGGGGAGTTTACAAAAGTCATTTAAAATCCCCGTTAGTGGTGGGGGAGTTTAGGAGAGTTTCTCAAACTCCCTATAAAACACCTGTTAGTGCTTGGGGACTTTAAGGAAACCTTGAAATCTCTGTTATTGCCAAAACTCTAGAATTTTTGGGAGTCTGCTATTCTAGAGAGTTCTAGGGAGTTTGTATATATATATATATATATATATATTTTTGGCTTGGTGAAAATCTCTCAAAAAAAGGAGAGAGTTTGGGAATAGGAAAATAACGTTTGAGTTTCAGGTATGGTTTTCAAATTTTTTTTTGGCAATATCTATGTGATGATGTTATCACTTTTATCATTTTTGTATAATCCTGATTGTTTGATTATTATTGGTCTTGAGTTTGATGGTATTGCAAGGTCTGTATGTTTTGTTGATGATACAGAAATGATTATGCTGCTGTGACATGATATTTCGTACATATTTTTTTTGGTTAATGGTTTGTATTGATTAAATGCCTAGTTTGTTTTTGTTTTTGTTTGCTTGAAATCATAGCTTCTATCAATGCCAATAGTTCAGTTCCTATAGATTATTTGTGATTCATTAGACGCACAATTGGTTGATTAGTATTTATAGCCCTACTATTGCAATGTTAATTGGGTATTGCAGATAGATGATCAGTTCCTATAGGTATATATGCTGTAATTCTAATTTCTTTTGCCATTTAAACACCTCAAGATTAGAACTCTCTTTTTAATACTACAAGAGTTAGGAATATTGGGTTGGTTGTGCCTTCCTCACTGAGCCCAAAATGCACCTCAAGAACTCACGAAAGTAACTTCTTGTGGTTTGTGCTTAACTCGTTGTCAATGTTGTGTCTTTACTTTACCTTAGCTGTGAAGTTTTGAAACTGGTTGCACGTATGTTACTTGTATTTCCTGTCTTGTTCATTTTCGTACTGATCCATGTTCGAGAAAACGGCTGTGGTTCTTAGTGTGTCCACTAAATACGCAGCTATAGAAAGAAAATTGACTCCGGTAGATAGCACTTTAACAAAGTCTGTAAATCTGAAATCTATATACTTACAATTGCATTTGCACGGTTTGTCATTGCTTACCATCTGATACTTCGCACTACCTGACGGTATATCATTTCGGATTCAGAATACGGGTTTGCTAGAGTGTGGGGGAGGAAGCTAAGCAGCTAGAGCTCCAGAATTCTTAGAGTTGCATTTGTATTTGTAGCCCTACTATTGCATATTATTGGGTATATAGATATTGCAGATAAATGATTCACTTCCTATAGGTATATATGCTGTAATTCTATTTTTTTTCTCACTGTAGAATGGACGGTTGCAGCCAAGAGACTGAAAACAGCAGCAACAAAAAGAATTCGTACGATCAATGGACTGAACAAGAGACTGATGAACTACTGAAATTATTAGTAGACGCAACACTTGAGCACCGGAAAGACAAGAGTGGAGCTTTTTCTAAGAAAACGGTAGAGACCAGAATACTACCGAAACTTAACCGAATATGCCAATGTAACAAAACTTATGAGAACTTTAAAGAGAAATATAGATGGTTCAAGAATAGATTGGGTCAGTACCAGGAAATGTTTAAGTGTAGTTCTGGATTCGTTTGGAACCCAGATACAAAAATGATTGATGGAACTGATGAGATGTGGGATAACTACTTGGAGGTATGTGTATGTTCTTCATTGGAAAGTAATTTGTGTAGTTAAATTCTGATTTATACAGAGATTTATTTCTACTTTGTGTCAACAGGGACACTCAAATCATAATCACCTTAGGCTAGGACATGGGAGACACTATGGAGACTTGCTTCTTGTTGTTGGGAACAAATGTGCATCTGGAAAAGTAACAGTTTATCTTTCCCAAGATGGTACAAATGCTAGAACTTGTACAGAGGAAGATCAACACGATGATGTCGAAGATACTAACAGTACTCGTGCGGAGCAATATGATAACGTTTTTGGCGTATCGTATGAACCTTATTCCCAAGAGGAAAATGGTGAATTGGGTACCGATGATTCTCAAGATATGAACACACAGAAATTTCATACTGAAAAGACGGTTCCAAGGAAAAGAGCAAGGAGTTACATTAATAATTCTTCTGCATCTTCCCCTCCCATAGGCCAGGCAGAATACATAGAAAATTTGATTATGAACAGCTCATCAATTGCTGCTACTATTGAGTCAATGCATGTTATAATTGTGGAAAATGCAAAAGAGAAGGCCAAAGAAAGAGAAGATCGCAGACTTGAAAAGGATAAGAAGGAGAATGAACTATGGGATATTGTTTATGGCATGTCTGAAACAACCCCGTTTTGTGACTACCAGTTTGGTGCTACCAAATGCAACCAACATTATGTGGCGGTCCACGTGTTGCTGCTTTCTGTGTGTCGATTTTGTCATTGTTTTTCAAGGGAATTATCATATTTGTACAAATCAATTGAGGGAAATAAATCGTCTTCAAAGTTGATTATTCTTACAGAGCCATTAATTCTGCTGTTACATTTCATTGCGACGATCTTGTTGATGGTGTCTCCATTAGATTTGTTCTGCCAATATAGTGGGGCTTGAAAACGATGATATTTCTTCACAAGGATGCAGTGAAGATTGAATATTTGAAAATGTGGAAAACAAATATTCTTGTGGAAGATTTCATTTCACAAATATAACACAATAGACCCTATACATCAGATTAATTAACTTTTTACCATGATGTCATAAGAAACAAATTATATTTTCAAATTGTGTTACATTTTCAATCTTATATTTCCTCACGAGGATGTAGTGAGGGTTCCTTTTTCATTTGTTGATTTGTCTACCACTACATCCATTTCCACCGCAGGTTTGATCTAACTTTGGATTCGGATCCTAATCCGTTGAGAATCTGTAAATGATCATCACAAGTGAGCTTTACTTAACATCTAGAATTTTGAAATACGAATATATAGGGTTTTCACGTAATTGAATTTGATAGATTTTGAAAGGGAGATCTTTATCTTAATATTTTTTGAATTAAGTTTGTTCAAGGAAAAAAAAAGTTATAGCAAGATAAAGAAGCAAGACGTAGAAAGAGGAAGATGATAGGTAGTAATTGCATTTCAGGTGATGTGGCGATTTAATTAAGTGCCACCTAATGTTGGTAGCAGTGGTATCACAAAAGTGGTAGCCACAGTTAATTTTCGTGTCTGAAATTACCTTGGAAGAAAAGCTCAGAGTGATTGAAATGCTCGATACCAATCACAAGAAGAACATTTTTAGACGTTTTAATGTTGAACAGAGAAAGTTGTGGATAGCTTCAAAGTTAAGAGCATCAACTGATATCATCTTTGCAAGATGGTCTTTTGTGCAAGCAAGCTTTTAGAAACTGGTTTGAAGAACGAAGTGTTAAAACAAAGAGAGGTGTGTAATCTAAGCAAGTTCTTAGGATTTGGTTATTTGAATTGTAGTTCGTGGGAAATTGGGTGGTTTGGTTTTGATTTGCTGTTTGTTTTTATGAACTTTCTAAAGCGGAAATTGGAGTGTGCGAGGCTTGAGCAGAGGAGAATAATTTGATTTTGGCTCTGTTGTCTTTGTGTATTAGATTTAGTGTTTTTTAATGATGGTAATGTAGGGTATCTGATTATAACCTGGAGAAAGAAGAAGTTTCTGCTCAGCAATGACTGTGTTTTGTTCTTCTTATATAGGTGGATTGCCAATTACACATGCTTATCATCAGCCTGAAGAGTGAAATAGGAAGTAGGGTCAGATGAAGCGACATCGAAACCTTGAACAAAGGAGGACTGAGCTTCATAAGATTTGTTAGGAGATTTTAGGGCTTTTGTGAGGAGATTTTAGGGCTAAAATGAAAAACCAACTAGCTCAATTTATGTGGGACGGAGGGAGTATAAGATTAGGTAGTTAAATATATTTTTTTATTTGTTTGTTCTCTAGATGATGCCATTTAAATCAAAATAATTTGAATAAAAGCTCAAAAAATTGTGCGCCCTACGGCCGCCATTTTGTCTACATGGATTGTCCCCCAAGAAAAAAATTCTAGATCCGTCACTGTGCTTACCCCGTATGCATGATGTCCATGAAATGCTTTGTGATGTCATAATTAAGTCTTGATGATGAATAGTTTCTAATTCAACATCCATTGTAATCATATGATTTCAGTGACGGGATGATTTCTTGAGACGTGTTTGCAGAGTTTAATTCTTTTCTTGTTCGGTCAATTAAATGAGTCATATTCAAGATGATCATACATAACGTTAGGTTGGATATTGATTACACTGACCACATAATTTGCCTTTTTGTTACAAGAACATTTTTTTTTTTTGAAGGGAGTTACAAGAACAGTTCTAATGGAGGATATTAAACAATTTCAGTAACCCGAATCACAACACAATTTCATATAGATCAAAAGTAACTTTATCTACTGATAGTCGAGAATTCTGATGAATCGAGGTTGAGTAAGAGTAAAGATTAAAGAAAAAAAAATCGATTCACGACAAAGTGATATTGACGAACTCATTGTCTTACCTTTTCGGTGACTCAGTGACTCACTAACCTAGTTTTTGGGTTATAGATAATAATAGAAAAAGGTCAAATTTAAATTATAGTCGGTATCTACTGACCAAAGTCAAATGAGTTATGGTTATTAAATGTGTGGACTACATTTAAGAGAAGCCTAAATCTATTGCTTTCGCTTAATCGAGTACCGCTTATCCAATAAGGCTTGGTTTTGGGCTTGGGCTTAATTCTTAGTATTCAATTAAAAAATCCTAAATTCACCAGATCGTGCTTACTGCTTGCACTCTCTTGCAAAGTTTGCAAAACAGGCGTTATGAGGCCATTTTGAATGGGATTCCTTGGGGGTGAGAAATCATAAAGGCACATGCTTTGAGCCCTTGGCAAAGTATGCAGGCCCTTGCCTTCCGGAAATTACCTTTCCGCCCTTGCAATGAAATGACTAAGTTATCCCTCAATTAACACTTGAAATGACTAGTATACCCTTTCACTAATTAACATATATATACTTAATTTTATCCCTAAACCAAAACCAAAAAAAAAAAAAACCCTCTCTCACTAATCGCCCCCTCTCCTCTCCTCTCCTTCTTTTCTTCTCTTCTTCTCAAAAACGGTTTTCCTCGCGAAAAATAATCGCGAAATCATCGACCTCGTCGATTTCAAAAACTTAATCGCTTGACTTCTATATCATCATGGTGAGGACGAAACAAAAGGCTGGTCGAGGTGATAAACAACCCGAATCTCCCCCGGAAGAGTTAGAACCAACTCTTGCCCAAGTTCAAGAGAAAACTCGAATCGAGCGTGGAAAAGGAGATATGGCAGCGATTCGAGGGTATTTTCGCTAACCCATTTCATCACATTTGCTTTTTATGCTGTTTTATTGAAGTTTCATGTTGTTTTGATGCTTGAATCGAAGGATTTAGGGCAGAAAAACCCGTTACAGATCAACATTCGGCCCCTAAAAAACCCAGAATAGGGGCCGAATGCTCCATTGTTCTCGAGAACGAAGAACAATTCGGCCCCTATTCTGGGTTTTTTAGGGGCCGAATGTTTGCATTCGGCCTCTATTTTTTTTTAGAAGCCGAATGCGCATCCGGCCCCTAAAAAACCCAGAATAGGGGCCGAATGTACATCCGGCCTCTAAAAAAATTTAGAATAGAGGCCGAATGTACATCCGGCCTCTAAAAAAATTTAGAATAGGGGCCGAATGTACATCCGGCCCCTAAAAAAATTAGAATGAAGGCCGAATGTTCAACTGTTTCAATGATTTCACTTTCTTACCATGTTGCTCAATTGTGAATTATTGTTGTGTGTACTGCTTAATGTGTTGAATTCTTCTTGTTTTGGTGTTTTAATTTTTGTGGTTGTTGTATGAGTTGAAATTGGTTGTTTTAAGTTGAATTTATGACACATATTAGGAGTAAGAAGAGGAAAATGGAAGTTTCTCCGCACAAAAAAGGAGAAACACCGGTTGGTCGCAATCCTGATAAACCCTTGGGTGCTGAAAATAGGGGCAAAAAGCCGGGGTCCGTGGTTATCCGTGAACCATCATCTACGGAGATGGGGAGAGAACAAGAAGACGTTGAAGAAGATGTTGAACCATCAAGGAAAGGCAAAGAGAAGGTGGTTTTGACTCCTCGTAACATCCATAGCAATGTTCCTGCACGTGACTTGTTGCTAGACCCTAGAAGCGACGGAAAACCCCATGGTCTTCCACGCGATGGTGGTAAGGTGTTGATTGGTTACGCGGAGTCGTATGCTTCCGTAGTCTATAAGACCAAGGTATGTGTACCGACTGAGAAACAATGGTCAATTCGTTTATTTATGTTATTGATTTCTTATTTATTTATGTTGGGTTGTAGGATACCGCTAATGCAACCCGCTTACTTAGAGCTCAGAAAGCTGCCAAATGGACTCTTGACAATGAGGTGCAAGGGGTAAGGGCTCTAGTGGAGGCAACTGGTCTATTGGAGGCAATAAAAAGTCGTATGCCCGAGAATGATATGATAACATGTTCGGCTCTCGTCGAAAGGTTTCAACCGGAGACAGCAACAATGCACATGCCTTTCGGTGAGGTTGGTATAGAAGCAGACGCCCCGAAACACATCCAAGGCCTCAAGGTTAGAGGTAAAGCAGTGGGAGTGGGTTTTACAGATATGAATTGGGATGAAATGTATCCTTGGGCAAAGAAGGTCCTCGGTTGGGAGAAACCTAAAGCTGAGCTCGAATGCTGTAGAGCCAAGAAAGATGTGGATGAAAAAGACTTCGGGGGTATGAATAAAAAAAACAAGATTAGATTTTTTAAGTTGGCGAACTTGAAGAAAGAGTTTGAAGGAACCTTGGGCAAATCAAAGGATAGAGTTGTAGACGAGGAAGAAGTGAGGCATACCGCTGGGGCTTATGTCTTGTACCATCTTGGTGCCCTCATCTTTCCGGACAGCACGGGGAACTTGGTGAGTACAAACTATCTGCAGTTGTTGGGGGATCTCACCACTCTTGATGAGTACGCCTGGGGAACCGCCTCGCTTGGTCACCTAATCAACGAACTTGGAAAAGCCTCTAGGTATGAAACTAAAAACCTTGGAGGAAATTGGAACTTATTCCAGGTAAATCTCTACCCATGTAACTGTGCTATCCACATATGCTCTTGTTTATATATTTTGTGTTGATTTTTTGTTTTAAAATTGTATGAAGGGGTGGATTTATGATCATTTTGATAAATTGGAGTTGGTGAAGAAAGTCGATGAGAGCGTCGACTCTACCATGCCTACCACGGCGAAATACAAATTCATAGAGAACGTCAACAAGTTGAAGAACAAAGGCCCAAGATTGGTTGAGTTGAGGAAGAGGTTAGATCAGATGAAGGCCGAAGATTTCACCTATAGGCCCTACGAGAACCGTGAACCTGAACTCGGTGCGATCGTTTCACAACGAGACTTGCCGATTTCTACGTACTATGGTCCTCTACCCTTTCCCTTTGGTTATGGCATGTATGATCCCCGCCGTATTCTAAGGCAATTGGGATACGTTCAAACTATCCCGGTTGCGGAGACAAGTAAGTTCAAGTTGAATGCAAAGGGTGGCGGGAGCGATGATACCAAGAGCACCGACCATTCATGGTGTGGCAACTATTATCCCGAACCTACTGTTGCAATGTGGAACTCACTTGACTCCAACAATATTCGTGTGGAGGGATTTCGACTCATCTCGGACGATCCAGCTGAAACGGCTGATGGGTACATGGAGTGGTATAATAAGATTTCTCACCCTCTTATTATTAATCGGGAATCCCAAGCCAAAGTAGATGATCAAAGGAGGGCGGAAGAGGCCACGGAAGGATCTAGCAAGGCCAAAGGTGAAAAGAAAGCTTTCTCAGTTTTGGAGAAGGCGAAACAGTTATTTGTAAGTATTTTGAAGTTGTCAAGTTTTGATATCATAAGGTTGTGCAAGTAATACTGATAGCATTTTGTTTTGATTTGAACTGTGTACAGGTTTCAAAGTCTAGGGGGCTTTTGAAGAAAATGAGGGTTAAGATGGGGTGCAAGAAAGCTATAGATGTGGACGAATGGAGTGCCTGCCATGATGAATGGGAACAATTGATTAACAGCTATGCTAGTGACACAATGGCAAGCAAGAGGCCGCGCAAGGAGGGTGAAGGTTCGAGTGGAGCCGGTGGTGCTGATGATCAAGGTGGTCGCCCGAAAAGAGGGCGTGGACAATGAAACTCTTAATGCTTGAATTCTTTCAACTCTTATCTTTAAAAGTCTTAAACTTGAAAAACTTTTTTATTCATGTTTGTTTTAGAATCCTTTGTTTTTGTTTTCAAACTTTAAACTCTTAATCTATGTATGCAATGCTTTGTTATTTGGTTATGTTATTTGTTATGTTTGGGAATCAATATGCAGGTCACATTCGGCCTCCAAAAGGGAACTATCGTGGAGGCCGAATATACATTCGGCCCCTAATATGAAACTATCGTGGGGGCCGAATATACATTCGGCCCCTAAAATACCAAAACTTTAGAGGCCGAATGTTACACTGAGTTTCAATAATTTTTACACCCCAACATTCGGCCTATATAAAAATTTATCGTGAGGGCCGAATCTACATTCGGCCCCTAAAGTACCCAGATTTTAGAGGCCGAATGTTACACAGAGTTTCAATAATTTTTACGCCCCAACATTCGGCCTCTAAAAAAATTTATCGTGAGGGCCGAATGTATATTCGGCCCCTAAAAAACCTAGATTTTAGAGGCCGAATGTTACACAGAGTTTCAATAATTTTTACACCCAACCATTCGGCCTCTAAAAAAATTTATCGTGAGGGCCGAATGAACATTCGGCCCCTAAAATACCTAGATTTTAGAGGCCGAATAATACACAGAGTTTCAATAATTTTTACACCCAATTATTCGGCCTCTAAAAAAAATTATCGTGAGGGCCGAATGTACATTCGGCCCCTAAAGTACCCAGATTTTAGAGGCCGAATGTTACA
>JAJJMA010230013.1:0-11456 GCA_023529015.1 Papaver nudicaule
TAGACACCTCTATTTATAGCACTCAATAAGATAGGTTGCTTTGGAATTAAGCAATCAATTACTTGTCCCACAAGTTAAGGAAACCCTAAACTTGCCAACCAAGTAATACAGATTAATCTCAATTGAAATTCCTTTTTAGATTTATCTGCCAAGTGTTTTGTTGGCTCAAAAACACTTCAAGATAGGAATCCAACAGACCAGAGATAATCTTATCTTATTGACTCATTGAGGATCGTTAGATGGAACACAAAAGGTATTTATGTTTTACACAAGTCCATCTAAGAGATAAAGGAGTTGGAATTTGACCTAGAGTGAAATTCTGAAAGAATAAAACTCTTAATTCGACTTACCAGAAAACTCTCCGTGTCAGGTTCACGTACTGATAGCCAGGTACGGGAACTAATGCGACACAGGAGATTTTCAACTTCTGGTACGCAAACCGGTTCGGGAACCGCCTGCTGGTCAAATTTGGTCAAACTCGGTCTTCGCTGGAAGAACTGGGCTGAGCCAGAACTTAGACGTGAGAACGTCCTCAGCTATGATCCATAGGCTCTTTGCTCAAGAGCACTCCTTTAGATTCATCCATATCCAACATAACAGTTTGCAAGCAAACTATTGAAATCGTCATATGGCGTCGAATCTATCTCATACGTTCTTGATTCACAGTATTCGTGGGATCAAATACTGGTCATGACATAAAGCCATGTTACACAAGAACACGATCTCAATCGCTACATTACTACTAAAGTAGTCGACTATATTTCGAAAGAATAGAGAAAGTAGAAATAGAAGAATTTCCGTAAAGTCATAACTCCTACTAACCTTTTGTCGATGAAGAATAATTGATGTCTTCTTTGTCTTCACAGTCTTCGTCTTCAAGGTCTCTACTACTCTGTCTATATCCCATTTCCGAAATCTAAACTCTAGTAGGCTAAATCAAGAATTGAATTTTGACATCTAAAACTGACAACTAGCTTGACATACCAACGCTAGTGGGTTTGACCGGACAATGCCCTAACACTCAAGTTCTCTTCTTCCAACATTTTGATCTTTTCAAGAGCTTTAACTAGATCATTCTTGAATGAATCACCATTCTTAAGGATATCTAGTTCAGATGTGTCCTGATCAGAGTCCCCAGCAGCATAGGCAATGCCTGTATTACACTCTTGATAAAAATAATCATCTGGCATATCATCAAGAGTTGCACTGTAAGCTGGATTCTCTTTTGGCTCTTTGGTAGGGCAGCCAGAGGATATATGCCCAAAACAAAGACATTTAAGCATTGAATATCATCATCAACACAATTAAGTGTCTGAGAGGGAGATGATGTATGTTTAGATAATTCCCTTTTCTGTTTTTTAGACAGATGTCAAGAGTTATCACAATGCTTTGTTCGTGATTTACTTGATTTATCATTAGTACGTTTCACGAATTCAGGAACAGTACCTATCCCTTTTATTAAGGACATAGTAGAGCTTAATTCCTTTTCGAGACGATCATCACACATATCAACCCGGGAAGTGTTGATTTTGTCAGAAGAGGTACAGGGAGGGCTAACGGCTTTAAAATCCATTGATCTATTACGCTCATGATCAAAGACTTTAATTTTACTAACAAGGTCACTTCTTGTTATTGTTAAGCCGTGTACTTCTTGGATGGCATGTTTTTTCGATTCGTATCTTGAGGGTAATGACCTCAGAATTTTACACACAATGTCTCTTTCCGGAATAGTTTTTCCTAAAGTGTGACAGGCATTCACTATCTCAGACAATTTGTGGTTAAATTGCTCAAAGGTATCATCCTCAAGCATTCAAAGGTTTTCCCAGTCAGACATGAGATTTTGAAGTCTAGCTTCTTTCTCTGCTGTATTACCTTCGAACACATTCCTTAATCTTTTCCAAGCCTCGTGGGAGGTTTCACATGTAGCTATGTGATGGAAGAGATCAGGTGTAACTGCATGAATGATAGCATTAAGCCCATCATAGTTTTGCTTAGCGGCGAGTGTTTCCACAGCATCATAAACCGCTATGTCTTTGGGAACAGTTTTACCGTCGACTTCAACAGTTGATGGTATATATTCCCTCATGACATAAACCCAAGTTTTGAAGTCTCGGGCTTGCAAAAACGAAGTCATTGCAGTCTTCCACCATAGGTAAATCGTGCCATCAAACTTTGGTGGTACGTTACAAGCTCTTACGCTTTGATCCATGACTCACAAGCCTAGATAAACACAGACAGTTACGTCTTTAAGGTGTTCACCCACTCTGATACCAATTGAAAAAGGAGGGTTACCGAAATACTACCAACTTTTCGTTTTGGCTCGTGAGACTTATGGTCAGATATGGACAAATTGAATTTCAATATCCAAATCTGTATAACCTGAGTTGTGATCACAAGTGATCAATTCCTACAAAGACAAGTCTCTGTAAATCTTTATTCAAGATTTGGAATCAACGTCAGGATATGAATAACGTACAACTTGTGTCGCTTTAATATATAATCAGAGATATAAATGCGGAAGGTAAAGCACACAAGACACCAGAAGTTTTTTTAACGAGGAAACTGCCTTGCAGAAAAACCTCGGGACCTCGTCCAGATTGAACACCGCACAGTATTAACTGTCTACAAGCACTAACCTACTATCAGACTTCGGATTGGAATGTAGAAGAGACCGATTCCACCCTCCAAGCGAATCAGCTACTGTTGCACTCTTTACGCCTCTTGGATCCCGCAAGACCCTACGCACTTGATTCCCCCAGCTGACGTCCGTTACAGGCCTATGAGTTGCTTTAACCGCTGTTAAAGGCTTTTTGTACTCAATCCGTTTTTCGACAGAGAATACGTAAAGAACAATTTTCCCTTTAGATATAATCAAGGTTTTGGAAACTTGTTTTGTGTTTTGAGGAACCGTTCACAAGGTCAGGTATCAAAAACACACAATTAGGGTTTGCACGAGAACCGTGACGACCTAATAGTATTCTTGCAAGAACAACTAGAGAACCTAGAGATATCTTGCAGAATCTCTAACCTATATGTAAAACAACCTGAGTTGATGTACAATATAGATCGAATCTATCAATCCTGGTTTTACAACCTATAATCCTTGAATGGCCTTATTGCAGAAGACAAGGACCATAGAATAGACAAGAATTATAATGGTCTACCTGGATACAAGTTCAGAACTATCTAGAGAAGAAAGATAGTTAAACTTGGCTTTACAATCCCTAAGTAAAGTCTTATGTAATTCTCACCTTGTTCGTGAAGAACAGAAATAGCGGAGAACAACCTTATGTAGCACACGCACCAGCAGGGATGGTTTGTTAAGCTACATGTATGCTTATTTATAGTGATGGTTGCTTAAGGATAAAGCTAAGATTCCTTGTGCAACAAGTTAGCTAGTGACCGTGTAACACGCCCCGTTACTTAACTTGCACACAATGAATCTAGTCTCCTTTCTATTGTAGAAACCAAGTAGTGTTTATCTAACAAGAGTTTGATAGATTATAACTACCTCATTTAAGAGTTTTGGTTTCATAACAATTGTGAAAGGATAACCTTATCCTTTGACTAGAAGATATTCTACAAAACTTATCTCTTAAGAAAGATAATGTAGAAAAACTCTAATCAGGACGGACCACAACACAGGTGTGAAAGTGGGCCATCGTAATCAGGAGGTGGACCTCAGAAACACGACAGGAAACCCTAATCGTAAATCCCGAGGAGGCGGTTCGCGAACCCCAACGCTTTTAAGCGTTCCAGAAAGTTCCAGAAGATTCCAGAAGCTTCCTTACTCCTTTTCCCGAATTCAGCTTTTAGCCACGCTTTTCAGTTTTAATAAATCACTCATAACTTCTTCGTTATACAACAGAATTAAGTGATTCTTGAAGCGTTGAATTCGTATTTCCATTCACTATAACATGGAGGCCTACTCAAAGGTCAAAGGTTGCCCTCACTATGATCATATGTACCAAATCTCCTCGGGTTAATATACAATGATATAATTTTACCGTCATAAGCGTTGTTCCACATAGTGAATTCATTACTTCGATAGATAGAGATAAGAATAACAAGAGTTCAAGGAAAATTCAATCTTTACTAACCTTTGTTGATGAAGTCCTTGATGATGTCTTCGTGTGTTCTTCATCTTCATCTTCAAAGGGTGGAGATCGACTTTAAACTCTACTACCTCTATCCTAACCCGAAGTAAACCTTGAGTAGGCTAAATCAAGAATTGTGTTTTGACACCTAAAACTGACAACTAGCTTGACATACCAATGCTAGTGGGTTTGACCGGACAATGTCCTAACAAGGTGTTTTCTTGGACATGGCACAACTTCATTTTTCTGTATGCTATCCAAAAAGAGAAATATTTGTCAGATAAAGAAGCTCAGTCATCTCTATAGGTAAATCACCTTAGAGGTTGTTCTTATAAACGGGCAAAGTCTCTAGAGTTTGAATCCTTCAAACACTTATGGGATTGCGATGCTTCTCTCATGTACAGATGCAGTGTTTGTAATTTTCTTAATAGGCCTAATTCATTTGGAAGTTTCCATTCACGCTGGTTATTGCTTGCTTGAAACACTATTAAGGATGGTATACTTCCAGATAACTATCAAGAGATTTTCAGAAAATAAAGCTTAGAAAAGTCAGTCATAAAAACAAAAGATGATGGGGCTCGACCAGTTAGCTTATTATCTGCCAAGAGAAGAACCTGCAAGAAAAAAAAATGGTATGTACATCTTTTAGTTGTCCATCACATAAAGCTGCACCAAAAATTGAATAGACGAATAAAGAGGACACCTTGAACGGTTTTAGGAGACCCATGCAGCTTGCACACGCCTTTTCTGACCATCAAACACCTTTTGCAATTTCTGTGTTTACACCTTATTAGCAGCATTTGGCGAGAGGAGATGTAAGCCTTCCCCCTAGTAATTAAATCACTCGAATCAAGTTCCAATAATAACTGATGATAAAACATAGTCGATTTAACTAATAACCATATACATAACTATACCATTACCAAAAACCTCTTTGACCAACACAAAAACCTAATCAAATATAGAAACAACACCTGATTAACCATGTATGGATTAGTAATTAGATTCAGCTTCTGCCTCTCTTCTTCTAAGTTGATATTAAATGATTTAATATCAGGCAAATTCCATTTCTGAAGCTCAATGTCTTCACTAAACTTCAGCACCTGCATCACAAAAACGGTTAAACACCAAACCTTAAGTCTACTATTAAAGAGAAAACACTTGAGCCGATATTGTCCACCATAAAGGTCGTAAAGAAAGCAATCAGCCTAATGATGCAAGGAGCAATATTGCACCTGGTTTTCCACTAACGGAGTGTCTTTCGAGCTTGGTCGGATAGCTTACACAAGTTTCACAGTTAAAGGAGGTGCATCAGATCCAAGCACAGTAGTCACCTTGACCTGAAGGGTACAGAGATTTACAAATTAGACCAGATGACACACCTTCAGTTGGTTTTCATCAGTTTTCCTGAAATCATTTTGCTGCTAGGTCAAGCCACTTACAAATCAAGGGGATACATGTAGCCAAAATCAATGCTAGGGATATCACCTATTCATTAACAACAAGAGAAACCTATCACCGGTTAAAAAGCCAAAGAACTAAACCCTAAGTTCTCATAATCAACAAACTACCAACCATAACCGGAAATCCAAATCTTCAAAATAAGACGTTAAGAAAAGAAGAAACCCCATCCAAATAACATGAATAACTAAACACCTAAACTATTATGAAAATACTTAACAGTAACACAAAACTCCATCTAAGTGGTGATATTAGCCCTAAATCGAAAATACTTAACAATTAAAAAAAAAAATACTCATCAATCGCATCTTAAGGAACATTCGATAACAAACCCTAGAAATTAAATTAATCGAAAAAATTACTGAAACATTTATGAAGAACAAAACCCTACTTACAAAGAACAAAACCCTAACCCTAGCAATCTCTCTGCAGCATAAATCATAGAACTTATCACCTGAATTAACCAATTATATGAATTTTTTTTATCAAAGAACGAAACCGTAACTTATCACCTGGAAAAAAAAAATCACCACTTCTCTTGACTGCAGAATAATTGTGTTTTATGTGATATAAGAACGTATAATATATAGCATATCATAGAAACAATGCTAACCATGTGTAATCATGATTCATAATGCGTAAACTAATCATCTCCGCAAAGTAATGAAACCCTCTGAACTCTTATATGAGTATCATTGAACTAATACAAGTTGCTTATCAATTCTTCATTGGACTAACAAGTAAATCTCAAGGCTTTAGTTCTTCCTAGACTAGGATGAGTTCAATAAGGTGCTCTCTCTCCTATCCTAGCTCTCTGCTGATTTTGGTCGACCCCCTTCTCTTTGAATGGGGTCTTGTATTTATAGACTTCTTCTGAAATCACTGTTCCTTCTAGCTTTACCCACACGGCCTCATTGTATGCGGTTTATTCTTATTGCGTTAGTGCTCCTTCCCGTACGCACTGATCCAGTGCGACTGCGTTGAGTGGAATATTTGGCTGAGAGTTGGCCATGTCGCTTCTGTGTATTGTCCCGTTGGCAATTAATGCTGCTGCCACTTCTCAACTACCTCTGTCCTTTCACGACAGCTCGGTCTAGTTTGATCCTCACCGCTCGTTCAAACTCTCCTCGAGATTGGCGAATGTGTTTTTAGCTTTGATTCCATGCTTCTAGTTGCTTGGTAGTTGGTTGTGGCCGCTCTACGATTTCGCCACGTGTTCGGTGACAAATGTGTTATTACAGTTTGCCCTTTTCTTTTCAAATTCCCTCAGGGGTATATTGGGAAAGAAACGTCTTTGTCCTTCCACTTTCCCACGTTTGTCAACCGCTCCTAGATTTGTGGGTTCGTGGACTTTAATGCTAATATAAATACAAAGAGAATAAAATTAAATCCTTCATTCTTCTTTTTCGTTTTCTTTCTCCTTCTTCCGCCTCCCTTCCTTGTTTTCTCCGAAATCCTATCTTTTCACCATTACTACGCCTGCAACTGTACTTCTTCTCCTGCCAATATCTTAACTGTTGTTGTCGCAACTTCAATTTTGGTCACGTAATCCGTTTCTTTCCTTGCTTATTTATTGTTGCTCCTCTTCAATTTTTGCTTCCATTAATGGCCGCTGGTAGTGTGAATTTCAGCAATCTTTCATGATCCGCCATCGCTTTGATAGGTCGTGATTGTGGTATTTGAGTGATAAGAGCCTTAGTTGACTGCTGAAATTAGGGTTTTGAACTAGTATTGGAATTAGGGTTCTTACCCACTTTACATTTTGTTCTTGCCATGTATATGGATGCCTAGATGAAATCCATTGAACTAACTTGTATTCGCCTGTGCGTGTGCATTTGAATATACTGCTTATATTTGCTCGTTGCCATGTCTGAGTGATTTGGGGTTATGATGGAGAACACAGTCTTAAAACAAAGTATATATACTTGCCCCTGTTCTTCATCGTAATCCCAAATTCTCGTTTTGATGGTTATCCCGTACGGGTAGATTATCCATTGCTCGACTTCTCGTAGTCTTTAATCTTTTAATCCCGTGGTTGCTTACTGATACAGGGCGCCATGTCTTCTCGCGGGGACGATAGTCCGCGTCATCACAGATCTCCTCATGACCACAGTCCCCGTACGAAAACAGATCTAAACAATCTCATGACGCATACCATGAAGATCGTTCCCGAGATGCCTCTAAAGACGGGCGTTCTCGTGAACATAGGAGGGAAAGACCTCGCGGGGATGGTAGGAATGAACCCATTCGCTCTGAACGAAGGGCAGAATTTTCTCGTGATGAGGACCGCCAAGAGCAACACCGTGGAGGTAGTGACAGACACAAATCCCGTGATGATCATAGGCCTCCTTTAGATCGTGAACCAAAGGGTACAAAATCTCTCTGTGTTGACAAACCTTCTAGCAAGCCTCAATCAAGCCATGCAGATGAGCGCTCTCGTGCTATCAAGAAGACTGGATCATCCCGAGAGGAGAAAGAGTCTCGTTCGCGCACTGTTAGCAAAACTTCTATGGACGACCGCATGACTCTAACTTTGTGTTGTTTTGTTGTGACGGGCTTCCAAAGGAAATACTGGTATAGCTGGTTTTGGTTTCATTGGAAGAATCAGTTCTGGTGAAGTTGTTGTAGCGAGGGAGGTATTGGGATTGCTACCAACTTTGTGGCTGAAATTTTGGCTATTCTGCCTGCAGGGGAATGGGTTGTTAGAAATGGGAAAGGAATATAACTTTCAGGACTGATTCTGCAGCAATTATTCTTGGTTTTGTGTCAGGAAGAGTCCCTTGGTATGCAGTGAATAGATGGATGAGAATATGTGCTAATGTAGACAATTGGAGTTTCGTTCATAGTTTTAGGGAACTAAACTTTTCTGCTGATAAGTTAGCTAAAGGAGCTTCTAATTTAGCTAGAGGTGTTCATAATGTTTATGGTTCCAGGCCTGTTTTTTTTTAACCAGTATAGAAATGCCTGACAGGTCTTATCACAGGTTTTGCTAGTTTTTCTGTTTTGTCTTCTGACAATTTTTGTGTAATGGTTTGGCTTCTTTTTGTAAGTGACTTTGGTCAGTTCGGTTATTAATAAAATCATTATTGTTGAAAAAAATAAAAATAAAAAGTGCTTAATACTTATGCATATATAGGATTTTCAGTCTCTATGGCGGTGAAAACACTGGATGTAAACATATATAGTGTACACCAAATATCGACCAAAATTTATTTGTGTAAGAAAAAATGATCATTGAAACCCACTGAACATGATAATAGTGCACCCCCGAGTTCCAGTCGTGGTTTGTTAAAGGGAGAGCAAAAATGGATCCGAGGAGAGCGAAAACCGTAGTTGACTCGCTAACTAGGCGGATTCATATAATAAATTTCAACTAAGACTAAATTACCCCCACCCCCCTTTCTCACGTGATTAAAGACCTAACCTAACTTAAATTGCAAATCAAACTTACTGATTGAAAATAATACATCATCATAGTCGTTCTAATTAATTACCATGAACAACATGTGTATTATATTGGTTGGTGGTGGTATATGTCAAACAAGGAATTGATCAAATTCCTGGTTGATGTTGGTTTGGTAAGAGAGGTAGAGATACATTATATTGGTAATTGTAGTGAATTAGATTTCTAATGTGAGGGCCTGTCTTTACACAAAATTTGATATTAGTCGACGCTGCTACCATTCTTTTTAGAATTTATAGGCTTATTTGATTGTTGTGCAATATTTGATTTAACTATATCGCGGAGTAAGTTTGATTTTATTTTATTTTTGTCAAGGAAGAAGAAGTGAGAAGGGTTTTTTTTTTTTTTTTGATACGCGAAGTGACAAGGATTTGATTGTTTGCGAGATTGATTTGCGTTTTAGGTTCGATTGGGTTTTTAATCATGTGAGGGGAGCGTGTGGAAGGTTATTCTGGTCCGAGTCAAAATTTATTATATGAATCAGCATAGTTAGTGAGTCAACCACGGTTTTCGCTCTCCTCGGATCCATTTTTACTCTCCCTTTAACAAAAATTGTAAGAAATGCCACCTCAGTTCATAGTCTAAAATTACAAGCTGATTTAGGGGCCGGCTGATTTAGGGGCCGGCTGATTTAGTAGGGAAGCCGCAAAACAATATTACTATCCTAGGGGGTGTTATAAGGGGTGTCAAAAAACAATGAAAAGTCTAAATTACCCTATAAAATAAAAGCCTAATTTTGTAACCAAAAAAAAAATCAAAATCTCCTCCTTCCACTTCTCCCCATGTTTCACCACCATAACTGCCGGCACATGGGGCCGCCACCACTACCTCCTTCGTCGCCACCGCCGCCGCCACCACCTGGACTCCCCAATGAAAGTGATGAAAACGAGTCCCTCCCTGAAAATCAGTTTTATTATTTAATTTTGTCTATGCTTCAATTTTTATGCTAGGACTGATTGATTGATTGATTAAGAAATAGGGTTCAATGAGATTTTCGTCTGCATTAAACCTAGAAATCCAACCGAAATATTAAGTTTCCAGAATTTTCGTCTGGATTTGTTTTGTATTGCATGCATTGTTTCCAGACGAAAAAATTGAGTTTGTTAAATTATGTCACGACCAACCTAGCCGAAAATAGGGCAAACTGTGAAAAATCCAGACGATTTTTAGTTTCGGTTTGATTATCTAGGTGAATTCCAGACGAAAAGTTGGGTTTGTTAAATTGTGTCACAACCAACTTAGCCGAAAATAGTGTAAACTGTGAAAAATCCAGACGATTTTTTTTCGGTTTTATTATCTAGGTCAATTCCAGATGAAAATTTCTCTGGAACCAAATTTGCTAGAGTTTGTATAGTTTCGTCTGGTATTTCTTTCAAAAATCTAGACGAAACAGGAAATGACAGCACAATGAAAATTTCAATTTCCAGAAATTTCGGCTGGATTTGTTGACAAAAATCCAGACGAAATTTAGTGGTGGTTGTGGCGCCATTGATGTCGATGGTAGCGGTGGTGGTGGGATTGGTGTCAGTAGTGGTGGTGGGGGTGGCGTTGGTGCCAATAGTGGTGGTGGTGGTGGTGGTGGTGGCGGCGTTGGTGCCGGTAGTGGTGGTGGTGGCGCTTGGACAGTTTAACAACTAATTTTAGTTTAGTTAAACTAATCTGATTAGTTAAAATTAAGTAGGGGTAGTTTGGCAATTAAGAAATATGTTGGATAAGGGGTTTTGAGGAAAAGTTTTTGGACACCCCTATTTTGTCTCATTATCCGGCTTCCCTACTAAATCAGCCGGCCCCTAAATCAGCCGGTCTAAAATTGGTGTACACCAATTGAACCACACCTTCCGCGGTGGTGGATGCTTTGATACAAAGACGGAACTACTAGCCCGGGTAGCCCTCTTGTCCATCTCTAGCCTTGGGGCTTGGGTCCGTCCCACCTCTAAGTGTCATACCGTTTATAAAATCTCT
The DNA here is from genome assembly GCA_023529015.1 of Papaver nudicaule. Taxonomy (NCBI): domain Eukaryota; kingdom Viridiplantae; phylum Streptophyta; class Magnoliopsida; order Ranunculales; family Papaveraceae; genus Papaver; species Papaver nudicaule. The sequence goes on from JAJJMA010230013.1 coordinate 10,984, forward strand.
ACCGTTTACTTCGGTAGAGATAACTAAGGCAAGTTTAGACGTGTAATTGAATTATACTGTAGTAGGATTCTTCTGAGGCGGTTCCGTAACAGGTGGGATTTCCTTTTGCGTGTTGAATTCGAAGACTTTTTGAGGCTATAAATAGAGGCATTCACGGCCTTAGCATCCCATCCCATCCCGTGTTCTCTTCTCTTCTCAACAAGTCCCAATTCTCTTTTTGCGATCTTTCTCCTTCTGTTCAAGATGCAGATCTTTGTGAAAACACTTACCGGAAAGACCATCACCCTTGAGGTCGAAAGCTCAGATACTATTGACAACGTCAAGGCTAAGATTCAAGACAAGGAGGGTATTCCTCCAGACCAGCAACGTTTGATCTTCGCTGGTAAGCAGTTGGAAGATGGTCGCACCCTAGCTGATTACAACATTCAGAAGGAGTCTACCCTTCATCTGGTGTTGCGTCTTCGTGGTGGTAT
>JAJJMA010230019.1:0-14524 GCA_023529015.1 Papaver nudicaule
TGATACGTATAATCTCTGTACTCTTGATGACTAGAGTTATTAAGGCGGAATTCAAAATAACAATAGACGAAAGATAGGTAGAACGTAGCACAAGGACAGAATTACGAAGAAATATATCTTCTCTAGATTATGAACAAGAAAATATTACAATTCTCTTCTTTCACGCTCACAATCTGCTAAGCTTGCTTTTGCAATACAATGATTACCTCACAAACTTCTTCTCTAGATTTACTAGATGCCTTTGGTGTCCAAGCTATGAGCTAGGCACCCCTATATATAGTGGTTTGGTTTTCCCCAAATTGGTGAAAGTAGAATAGAAGAATTTCCATAAAATTCACAACTCCTACTAACCTTTTGCCGATGAAGAATAATTGATGTCTTCTTTGTCTTCACAGTCTTCGTCTTCAAGGCTCTACTACTTTGTCTATATCCCAATTCCGAAATCTAAACTCTAGTAGGCTAAATCAAGAATTGTATTTTGACACCTAAAACTGACAACCAGCTTGACATACCAACGCTAGTGGGTTTGACCGGACAATGTCGTAACAATACTAACATAGTAAAACAGTAAAGAACATCCTTTCATGTAGGGGCCTTGATTTGTCAGTATACATTTTAGAACAACTGGAATGACAGTGTAGCAGAGAGTTTTTCAAGTGGATGAGCCAGTATATTTCATTGGATCAGCCATTATATGCTCTTAGAATCATATGCCAACCTTGGGCTCTAAGAATCTAGAAGTTACATTGCGAACTTTATCTCATGAGAATACGTTTCCGTTGATTGTTGTAAAGCCACTTGTACGAGTTTGATCGATCTTGTTTTAGAACATGGTTACCAGTTCTGTAAGATATTGCCTTATGAATTAAAGCGCTTCTTTTTAAAAATACTTTGGGGTCCTTTAAAATACTTGGAGATACAAAGAAGTTCCCAGTTGTTGGCTAAATACAGATGAAATGAAAGATTTCATTTTGTGACATAATAGTTTACCAAGGAGGGAGATAGTTTTATTGATGACCTACTGTTGGAAAATATTATATATTGCTTGTATGCCTTACAAGTTTACCACATTACTTGTAACTCCTCAATATTTATTTATCTGTTTTAGGTCTGGTTCCTTGAGATATCTTCGACTTGTATCTTGTTATCAAGTCAGCGATGATGCACTGATTAACTTGGTCAAGAAAGCTGTCATGCTTGAGCAACTTAAAATATGCTATTGTTCTTTCTAAGAGGAAATCTTTGAAACTGTTGTGAAAGCATGCCCTCGGTTAAAATCGTACCGGCTCAATTGTCGAAGCTATAGGTATCCACACAGAGAACGCAATGATGAGGGACTAGTCATTGCAGATTACATGCCTCAGCTGCGCCATCTTCATCTTTTTGGGAATATATTGACCAATGTGGGATTGAGGGCCATTCTCGATGGCTGCCTGCACCTTGAATATCTCGACCTCCGTCAATGCTCTAACCTTAATCTAGACGGGGATCTGCTGAAGAGTTGTACAGATGGGCTTATAAAAACAAGGCTCCCAAATGACTCCTCTGATGATTATGAATTTGAATTTGATGACCCAGGGTTATATGACTGTGATTTTGGCAATTTAAATTAGGGTTGTGACTCTGAATTCGGCTAGTGCTCAGATGACTTCGATTAGTTTCGTTAATATCAAAAGTGCTAACTTTTGTACCCTACGATGATTGACGTCCATCGAGTTTTTGTCAGTTGGCTCAGTCTTAACACGTGTTTAGAAAAGTGCTACTCACTCCGTCCCTAATATAAAGGCGGAGTTTTAGTTTTTGGTTGTCCCATTAGACATGCGGAATTCTAATACCAAAATGAGTATTTCCATATTTTACCCCTATTTAAGTACATAGGTATTATTATCACTAAGTTATTGTCTCTAATATTGGAAATAGGATAAGGATAAAACAATAAAGAGAATGGAAATTTGTAAAGAAAAATTGTTTTCTTATTCTAAGTGAATTCACTTCTCCACCTTTATATTAGGGACAGAGAGAGTACTACTATCTCCGTGCCTCTCAAAAGTCAAACCCTATATATGTTGCAAGTTGTCCACCGCGTAATAGACATTGAAACTAAACAGAGCAACAAATGATAGTTTCCTCTTATCAAGCAAAATTCCAAAACCGAAGCAACAATTTCTTATTTCTCTTATCAGTTAAAACGAAGGGGAAAATGGTAAAATGCTCCAAAATGGGCTACAATAATGGAGAATTGCCCAATTTAGTTAAAACATCCAAGAGAGTTAAGTTCAAGCGTGCGACTCATACGATGCGAAACTGACACGTTAAGATTGTGCCACGTGTATAACGAGCTGGGTACGATTAGAATGGTGAAACGTGTCATTCAGTTTAGGGGTTTTTCAGAATTTTTTAAGGATAAAATATCTTGCCAAGTGGACATGTAAAAGACTGACGTGGTAGAAAATGTTGACGTAGATGATGACATAGACATATCTGTTTTTCATTGCATCTTCATGATAAGCGGATATCATTTTCTGACAAATAACTAAAATCAAGAAGTAACAAAAAAAAAATATACTACTTGTTTTTCAATCAAATGACGCGTGTGAGATAATCTAGCCACACGTGTAATATTCTCTTCACCGAGATTCCCTTAATTAAGATGCCCACGTGTAATCACCAACTGCCACGCAATCATCCACGTCGGTAATCTCTGCCACGCGGCAGCTTCCTAGAAGAAAAAAAAAACTTAAACTGAATGACACGTGTCAGGGGCAAGCTATTCAAGTTCGCATCGTGTGAGTCTAACGCTTGAACTTAATTTCCTTGGATGTCTAAACTAACAGATTGGGACAAAAAATTTCAAAGTCGGTACAATTCTCCATTGATGTAGCCCATTTTGCGGCATTTTACCATTTTCCCTAAAAAGAAAGAGGACAATTTAACTCAAGCTGACCTTGAAAGAGCAACATTCGGTGAAACTCTTGGAGTTTTTCAGACTTGAGGTTTAGCAAATCTAACTCTTTTACTTTTTTGTCTTCTATGATTTTCCATCTAGGGTGGGAATTCTCGATTTTGTGGAGGTTTAGCTTCATCGGAAGACATTAAAAGTTGGCTTGAATTGCCTACTGAAGTTGAAATATATCATTACTTTTCTACCGGATCATTTTTGGTTTTCCCTATTTACCACACACACACTTTCACTATTTCTCATCCCCCTCATAATTCACAAAACCAATCACCTTTTAGTTCTAAATTCTCTTATTTACCACCTACAAAAGTCAAATATGGTTTGATATGACAGTCACTCATGTAAGAAAACATGTTTCTGAACCCCGTATTGTAGTTCTATCTCTTCTCATAAGCTCTTTTGGAACCCTATTTATGAGATGATAAAGGTTTATGATGGAATTGACTCCATTCATAAGAGCTTTTTCTGTTTCAGTTAGGAGAATCAAGCTTGCTTACGGTCTTAAAAGATTCTTTTGGTCGAAAGTGTGGAAAAATCCCAGGGAATTTTTCGGAACGAGCATGCTCAATTCTTGTCTCATAAGCTGAGATCTTAGATACTTCACTTGCTACATAAGCAAGGGTTTTCTGAAGTTTATCAATTTGATTCCTTCTGAAGGAACATTCTGATAACATGTGTCATTTTCTTCCACAACGATGACATACTTTGTGACTTTGTCAACTGTGATGCCTTGGATAACAACTTTGCTTAATGGATTATGAAGAATAAGTGTGTTGTATTTTTTCAGGAAAAGATGACAAGGTCATGTTAACACATGATGGTGTTTCAGTGCTTTGAAGACAATTTTTACTAAAACTACTTACTTCATTCTTGAGTTTAGTCTTTTCTTCTTTCAGAATCATGCATTCTTGTATGCACAAACAAGGTCAGAAATAGATTGTTTGTAAAGTTCTTGAAGATTGAATTGATTTTCCAATAGCTATCTTTCGCGTATTCCATCATTGAGGCAATTCTCAAGAGTGTGAACATTATCCGTTGTTGTAGAATATTCTTGAACAAGATTATCGAATTCAATTACTTAATTTTCCAATAGTTAAGTTATTAGTTAGCCACTAATTTGTTAGTAGGACTATGGAATGGTCAGTGAGTGTAAGTATTGTCCTGGTACTTAGGAGTTAGAGGTGCAAGTTGCACTTTTTAGTGGGGTAATCGGTTGGGTCGTGTAGCCTATAAAGGCATGAGCATATCTTAATGAAATTTGCCAAGTTGAATAAACACAATGTAGTCTCTAAAGATTTTCAGTTTTGATTCCTCTGTGCTCTCTCACTTTTTTTTAGCTAGAAAACCTCAAAAATCATTCATTCATAAGTAAAAGAAGATTACAAGGGGGAAAACCCTCATCAAATATCAAAATACAACAAAAGACACCAAACAAACAAACCGAGAAGAGAAAGATCGGTAAATCGTTGAAGCATCCAATTTGTGTATGCGAAGAAGACCGATGAATCGGAAAAGGAATGGTGTACGGAGTGCTCTCCCACCATTTAGATGATTTTTCTTCCTTGAGAATATATGCTCCAATGAAGATGGAGTAATTTGCCCAATCCTTAGTAATTGCTATCAATTTTCCAAACCCTCGTTCTTTGTCTTCTAGAATCCACCGGAAAAAATCTCAATCACCACAAACCCACTTGTAAAATGTATCCAAAACTTTTAAATGAACACTATGAGGGTGCAAGGAGATAAAAAGAGACCGATAAATGACATGGAGAATCCGGTAACCGGCGAGAACACCACTAAAACTAAACTTAGAGAAGAAAAACTTAAAATAAAGAAGGAAATAACACAAACTAAGAAAGGATGAGCTCCGATCTGCTCTAAGGAGCAAATCCGAACTCCTTGGAATATATCTGAATTTGTCCAAACTAGATTTAGACGAAAATCGCCTAGATTAGGGAGAGGAAAAGGAGAGGAAAAAAATCCGTTTAGACGGAAATCGCCTAGAGTAGGGATTTTTTGGAGTTACCCTCTGATTATTGCCTCTCACACTAATTCCTACATTTAGGAGGATGAGTAATAGTGAAATGGGATAGGGTAAATGTGCCTTTAGTTAAGCTAAACTGCACCTGGCTGCATTTTACATGGATTTTCTTATTCTAGGTGTTGCCAGCAAAAGCTAAACTACACCTGGCTGCATTTTACATGGATTTTCTTATTCTAGGTGTTGCCAGCCAAAGCTATTTTTTTTTTTTGATAAGAAAGAATTTATATTAAAGATTACCCAGGTACATGAATCTTGTCTTTGAGTACTAGATCTTCAATCCAAGCTGGGAATGGAACTGTACCAGCTAGGTTACATTTATTTCGCCTACAGAACTTTGAAATGGCATTTGTGATACCATTTCCATCTCTACTAACATAAGAAAATCATTTATTTAGTTTGCTGTCCACTGCTAGCTTTAGTGCGTGTTTAACAGCCAGGCATTCGCCTTCTTCTGCATCTAAGATGCTTTCTCCATGTTCCCCTTTGAATGTTGAGCATTCTCCAGACGAGTCCCGGATAACTGCAGAAATACCAAAAGTGTTAGTGATATCGCAAAAAGAAGTGTCAACATTTATCTTTTGGATACCAGCTTCTGGTGGTTTCCAGTGTCTAACTCTGCTGCTATCTGCATTGGACATGTTAGTACAAGTAGTTGTGTGAGAAAACATGGTATGCAGGTGATTTTTAATCCTAGTCGTTGTGCTAATTGGATTTAGTTTCTTCCCTTGATACACATGCTCACACCTTTCTTTCCACAACACCCAACAACCAACCATTAGAGTGGTAATCCATCTTTCATTCTCGACTGATTGAGTTTGATCTTCAAACCAGGTCACCATCCATTCTGACACACTTGGTTCCATGGCGATTACTTGATTTATGTTGACATTGACTTATTTCCAAGCTGCTCTAGAATGATCACAGCTGAAGAGCAGATGAAATAAGGACTCATCACTTTTGTTGCAGATGCTACACTTTGGATTCACTTCCTTTTTATATCTTGACAGTCTGAGTTTGGTAGAGACAATATCTTTCAAACATTTCCAGGTAAATGTTTTCACTCTGTGAGGAACATTCATCTTCCATAGTCTTTGCCAAATTGCTTTATTAACTTGGTCCCTGGTGCAACTGGTATGATACCAGTTGTTGGTAATCTTGTTGTATGCACTCTTGATGCTGAATTTGCCCTTTCTGTCAGCTGTCCATATCATGTTGTCCTCTTCAAGTGGAAAAATCTGAATAGTTAGGATCTGCTGAACTATATTACAAGGGAATAGAGTATTAAGCAAACCTTCATTCCACGAGGCTGAGTCTGGTAACATTAGCTCATAAACCCAGACATACTGCAGGTGTGCATTTGATAATGGGGTTAAAATGGCTTCCACACCTGCTAGCCATCTATCTTGCAAGATCTTTGTTCCTTTGCCATTATGAACCAACATGAAATAGTTCTTTTTGCAGAATCTTGAGTCCTGTTTCAATGCCATTCCAGATCCAAGAGATGTTCTTCTTCTTGTCTGTTTCAAAATGTCTGAACTCAATATCTTTGAAATACTTTGCCTTTAATATTTGCACCCATAGGCTTTCATGCTGAGTATTAATCCTCTATGCTAGTTTTGCTAATAACGCATGATTGAGAGGTTCTAGTTCTTTGAAAGCGATTACTCCTACATCTTTTGCCTTGCATAAGTTTTCCCATGCTGTTAAGCAAGCTCCTCTGTTAGAATTATACCCCCACCAGAATTTTCTTTCCAGAGATTCCAACCTTCTTATGAGTGTTTTGGGCAGTTTGAATGTGCTCATTTGATACAGTGGCACTGAATTTAGAACATGTCTTACCATAGTAGTTCTGCCAGCCGGGTTTAGAGACTTACTTTGCCAGCTAGCAAGTATCCTTTCGAATGCAGCCTTGACGTCATTAAATGCTTCCACTTTTGATCTTCCTAGTAGCAGCGGTGAACCCAGGTATTTTTCTTTTTTGTCCATTGTTTTAACTCCAAGAAGTTCTCTGAAATAGTCGCAAGCATCAGGAGGAGTATTTTTGCTGAAGTAGATTGCCGATTTCTCGTAGTTTATTACTTGACCAAATTGTGAGCTGAACATATCCATGACTTCAATGAGGTGATGTACACTTGAGAGATTAGCTTGAGTGAAAACTAAACAATCATCTGCAAAGAGCAGATGATTGATTGCAGGGGCGTCTCTAGTCACAGAGAACCCTTTAATTGTGTTGTTGCAGTGTGCAGCTGATAAAGTTCTAGATAAGAACTCCATAGCTAAAATAAAGAGATAAGGGGATAGAGGATCCCCTTGTATAATCCCTCTTTTTGGATGAAACTCATTACATGGTGTACCATTTAGCATCACAGATAAAGAAGTGGTACTAATGCATTGATGTAGCATCTGGCACCAGTCACTGGAGAAGCCAAAATTGTCAAGAACTTTGAGCAAGAATGGCCATTCTAGCCTGTCAAAGGCTTTAGACATGTCTAGCTTGAGAGCAAACCAACCATCATCACCTGTTTTACACTTCATTGAGTGGATAATCTCTTGAGCAATTACTGTGTTGTCATTTATCAATCTCCCCGACACATAGGCAGCTTGATATGGAGAAACAATCTTGTCCATTAGGGGCTTCATTCTTGTCACCATCAGCTTTGATAATATTTTGTAGGTTGTATTACATAACCCAATAGGCCTAAAGTCTGCTGGAGTTGTAGACTTTCTTAGCTTTGGAATTAGTGAGATATATTTTTTGTTGATGTGCTTGTGCATGAACTTAGAATGAAAGAACTGCCTCACCATATTGCATACATCTTCACCTACAACTTGCCATTGAGTTTTATAGAAGCTAGCTGAGAAACCTTCTGGTCCCGGAGCCAACCAGTTCTCCATGCTTTTTAGTGTGGAAAAAATTTCCTCATTGGTAGGTATCTGCAGCAACTGAGCATTTTCTTCTGCAGTAATTGGCTTAGGGAGTGAAGTATAGTACTGATCAGCTATAACTGGATTTACAGTGGAGCTGACACTTTGGAAGAGGTTAAGAGGGAAGCCATGCCTTCTCTACTATTATGCCAAACACCATCACTGCCTTTTAGACTATCAATATGATTTCTAGCTTTTTTTCCGGTTGGTAACCGTATGGAAATATTTGGTGTTATTATCTAACTCTTTGATAAATACATCCCTTGATTTCTTCTTAATGAAATCATGCTGAATTTGGTGCCACACCTTAAGGTCAGAAACAACCGCCTGAATTCTGCTATCGACATAATCAGTAACTACCTGGCTCTGTAAATGAAGTAACTCTTCCTGTAATGCATCCACTTTACTGTTAATGTCTCCGAAGCATTCTCTATTCCACTTGCTGAGAGTTATCCTTGTGAACTTGAGCTTTTGACACAGTTTGAAAGCTGGTGAGCCAGTAACTGCGTTTGCCCATGCATCTGCAATTTTGACTGCACATGATTTGTCGTTTAACCATGTGTAGAAAAACTTAAACGGCTTCCACAGTTTGGGTTGATTGTAATCAGATATGAAAAGTATTGGGCAATGGTCACTTCCATTTTGACTTAAATGAAGTAACTTAGAAGAAGAAAAGTGTTTGAGCCAATCATCATTTGTTATGCCATGTCAATCCTTGACTTCTTACTACCAGTACGTTGTTAGTCCATGTGAACTCTTTGCCTATATAGCTGATATCATGTAACCCTACTGCTTCAAGAATGGAATTAACTAACCCATCACCAGAAGTACTTGTTTGTTGATAAGAACCAGAAAGATGAACGTTCAAATCGCCAATAAGAACCCAAGGCTGTTGTACTTCATGGCCTAGCTCCTTTATAAATCCCCATTGTTCCTTCTTTTTGTTGTAATTCGTGTGGCCATAAACGCAACTGAGAAGCCATTCAGGCTTGCTAGGATCTGATTGTACAAGAGCATGGATCATGTTGTTCTCGCTGCTAACAATTTCACATGAGAACCCATTTTTCCAAAGAAGAACTAATCCGCCAGACTGCCCAACTGAATCTAGAATGACATGATTAGGAAACCCAAATGGTTTAAGCAATGGGTTTACCTTAGATGTTTCTAGTTTAGTTTCGCATAAGAAAACTATGTCAGGGTTTTGGATTCTTAAAAGGTCTTTTAAATGGTTTCTGGTTGTTGGTGACTTAAACCCTTGAACGTTCCAAGATAAAACCTTCATGATTTCTAAACTATATGAGGAAGTAGAACTGATGGTGTGAGTATTACTAGGGATGAATGAACTAATATGCAGTGAATGGAGAGTGATATTGTGCAGTGAAATTGACCAGCTAGTGCAATTGCACCAGTAAGTAATTATATGAATTATTACTGATGCTTGGAGTTTTGTCTTGCTACTAACTAGTCCTTGTACTACTGTGATTGTGTGTGCATGGAGGAATTTAATGTTATTGTAAAGAAATGTGCTTGATTTAAAGTAGCTACAATGAATGCTAACTTGATTTTTTGACAACCTAATGCTATGGATGTCTAGAATAACTACAGAACGAATGATTTCTAAATTGGCATTTATTCTACACTTGGAAGAGAGACAATGCTGAGAGAGTGAGGATGGCAAAATTATACTAAATGATAGCAGTATATGCTGGACACTAATTAAAAGGAGTTGAGCTTTAAAAACTAAAAACTTGGAGTAATGAGAGACTTTAATGCAGGTGCAAGGTAAGCTATATATGAGATAATTAAATGCAGGTGGAATAAAAAACTTGAAAGTTTTTGAGGCAGTAAGATAAGTTTTTACCTTGGATGCAGCCCTTCCTTTAGCACTCTCACTTAGTTGTTCAGCATCTTTGCTTGAGAGATTGGTTTGCATACCCTTCATGTCAGTTGTAGCACCCGGGTCTCCACTCAAGATCATCAATGAATCAGCATTACCATTCTTCTCAAAAACAGGATTTGTGTGGGAAAGAATGTTTGAGGGGATTGAGTTTTGGATTGGTTCAACAGACTTTCCTTCCCTTAATCTCTTAGGTTTCCTATTTTCTGCATTGTCTTTTGTCTCGAGCATCTCCATATCATCAGTCGAAGTGTTGTAATAGCCTGCAATAGATGCATTAACTGCTTCCAAGTTCAAGGTTTTTGTAGCAAGTACATTCTGCCCTTCTTCTGTTTGAGTCCAAATAAGATAATCTTCATCCGTCATTTTAGCTATCTTCAACTCCAATTCAATAATCTCACACCTAGCCGTATCATGGTCAAGAAAAAAGAACCTTCTACATATACGATATGGTTGCTTCTCATAGTGGTACGTGATCCATACCTTGTTGCCATTAGGTAGGTCAATCCATCCCCCTCCTTTCAGTGGGTCCTTAAGATTAATTTCCACATATTGAGTTGCCTCTTGGGCTTCTATTGTTAAGCACGATTCTCATACCCAAATCCTTGCACATCTCATCCATAAGTTTATGGGATGTAGGTAAGTTACCCAAGCCTCTGAATTGTACACTCCATTTCTGTTTCTCAAAGTTGTGTTCAGTGGCCTTCTTACTTGTATCATATCTCTGCAGCACAAGCAGGTAGCCATCCACAATCCATGGTGCTATTTTAAGCACATCTAGTATTGCCTTCTCCTCTTGAAACTTAAAGGCAAACAGATTTATGCCCTTTGATTGCACATCAACTTTTTTATGCTTTCTCCATATTCGGTTGACATGTTCCTTAACATCATCATAATCAATGACTTCATCTCCAAAGAACTTTCCTAGTAAACTGATAGTCCATTCATCCGCAGCCTGATTGAGGATTTCAGCCGAGACAACAGATCTCCTTATTGGTTTCAAAGAGCTTCCTGATAAGGAAGTTGCAGCCATGGTTGCGACAATATCTTCTACAACTGGGTTTTGCTGTGAGGTTGTATCCGCCATATGGAAAGCACTGGTGTTGCAGGGATGTAGGGATAATGGTTGGGTGAGTATAGGGTTTAAAGAAGAATGTGGATATCTAATCTATATAATAAGAGAAGGGTAAACACGACGTGTTGAACAAACTTTAGCACGACTTGTTGAAACAAACTCTAAGCTAGAATGCTTACGAGCTACCACGACATGGTAAAACAACTAGTGGGAATGACCTGGAAGAGCTGCAGAAAATACTTAAAACCAAGCAAACATATTAGATCAGAAAGTAAAGTATGATAACAATCAAGATTTAAAAACAAAACAAATGAGATGGAAGAACTGATTAGGAATGAATTATCCTGAGATCTAAATGAATAACATAGGATTTAAGCTATATGACATGATTTTTAAACCAACTCATGCAGATTACAGTATGCTTGATTAACTAAATGACGATGCAGGATGTTTTAGATGAGAAACTTGATCTAAACTTGGATTAGATGGAGCAAAATTTTGAAATCGCCATGAGCGGGTAGAGAGAAAATACGCTAAAGCTTAATAGATTAATTTCATAAAAGAACAGAGAACATAATTTTACAACCCCACTTTGTGACTACCACTTTTATGCTACCCAGCCAAAGCTATTTGCGCCTGGAATTTTCACCTAGGGTTCACGACCGGTGACCATGTGTCTTCCGTATGACGTGAGGCACGGAGACAGAAAGCAAACCCGAGGAAAAAGGCTTATACCAAAAGAGGGCGTGAAAACCGGAGCAACAAATCGAGCGAAAATGGTTTCCACAACTCAGTAGTTTCATTTGCATATAATCACGTCATTTCATTAGCAATCGATGCATCAGGAATGATCAAAAAGAAACTTCTCAAGCAATCTTTAGTTTTCTTTGTAGTTTAATCAGTTTCTTTTATACTTAAATCAGATTTGCAAAAGGTTTTTAGCACTGTCATAGTTTTGCAAAACACATCCTTTGTATTCCCTTTGCGTTTGCAGATTGGTTTCAACCTTTCAAATGGCGTTTGCCTCATATCAATCAGTGGTATATGCGTTTGCGTTTATTGGTATATTACTAGTTTTAGTAATGGAGTTCAAGCGTTTGCTTTTCAGGTCCATCAGTTTTGTGAGAAAAACCTTAATCCTGTGTTCAATCAGTACCGAGTTCAAACAACGATCCAGTCAATTTCTTCCCACCCTGATCCTAGGAATTCAAAATTCAAATTTTCAGAGGAAAAAAAGGAAACGAATTAAATGGAGATCTATTCTTGTTACGATTCTCTATATCCTCTCATTTATGAAAAGATATTCTCCAACCAAAAATAGTGAGATGTCCCTAATCTTCCGCAATCAACCAACTATACATAATAATCCATTATATCAAGCTAGCTGTTCACAAACCATAATTTCAATAACCTGACATTCAAACCCTAGCCGCAATATGGAGAAAACTAGTACATCTTCTTCAACTACATCTGCTGTTTCACAGATCACAAACAAAATGAAAGAGACAATCATCAATACTGATAATGAAGTAACCAACATGATACAGTTTGAAGATTATGAGGAGATAGAAGAACCAGAAGTGGAGATAAGCCTCATTGGTACTCTAATAATGCAGGGTAAGCTATCTGCAAAACAGGTCGAGAGGCATGTGGCAAATAGTTGGCCATTCATACCAACCGAGGAATTAACAGTTATTGAGATTCAAAAGAATGTAATGGTGTTTAATTTCAAGAAAGAAAGTGTGGTGAGGAGGATTCTAAAAGAAAGACCATGGTTTATTGATGGAAATTTAATCATCTTATATGTGTATGATCCAACAATCATGTACAATGAGCTTGACTGGGAACATCATGAGTTTTGGATTTGGCTTCGTTACTTACTGCCAGAACACCTAAACCAAAAATCTGTAGGAGATATGGGTGCACTAATGGGTGAAGTTATTGCTATTGATCCACCTAATGGGCTACCAGAGGTAGGTGATTGCTTCAGAGTTTGCGTCAAAATCAATCTGACAAAGCCGTTCATAAGGGGTGCGATGGCAAAAACATTGGCTAAGGTGACTAAGTGGTACAGGTTCTACTATGAAAAACAACCACATAAAATATGCAGAACGTGCTATGTGGTTATATCTCACAATGCAGAGCAATGCAAAAGAAACCTGGAGATAATGGAGGAGATACAAAACGAACCAAGGCAGTTTGGAGACGCGAAGATGGCCCGACCTAAGCAAATAAACATCACACCTACATACAAGCCAAAGAAATCAGTCATCAAACATACGCCTTTCGTTCCCCCAAAAGATGGAATCAGAATAGTGGAAGATAACACTGCAGTTGATGAGGATGTAACAATGGAAGATAGTGCTGGAAATACAAGATCAGGCAAACGTTCTCGTACCACAAAAAATCAGCCAATCGAAACCAATGTCCCTGCAACCACACCTGATGGACCTAAAGAACTCCAGCCAATAAACAAAGCCACTACAGATATGACTCAAGTTTTTGGAAAGGTTGGAGCCACAAGAAATGCAAGGGGAAACAAGGTAACTAAAACATTCTACTCAGTTTACTACAAAAAATCTCTTTTAATATCTTCAGTTTCTCATACAGTATTGCTTGCATATAATCATAAGGTTAAGACAACATTAATTCCCCATCATTGACATTTTACATACCTGCATTTAAAGCTTTTCTTTAATATTTCGTATTTCGAAACAACTCAGTTTGCATTCAATTCCAAACCCAGCTGCATTTATCATACCATTAATAGTAGGCAATTAGAGTATGTCCAAACAGAAACTCTGCATATAATAAGCACTACTTCGGTTAATAGAACCGAGTCATACATCTGCATTAATACTCAGTTTCATAACCAAATACAAGAAGTTCATACTAATCATTTGTGTCAAAAATTCAATCACTCTATAATGAAGATACTTGCATGGAATTGTCAAGGGTTTAACCAAAAGAAAACTAGAGATCACCAGAAAAATCTAGTTTACCTTTACAATCCGTATATTGTTTTCCTTAGTGAGACAAAAATAGCTAGTGAAAAAATCAAACAGCTAATCAGACCATACCAATTCCCAAACAAAATTTGTGTGCCTTCAGTTGGACTTGCAGGTGGGTTAGTCTTGATGTGGAAGGATGGGTTTAATTTTGAAGTGATGCAAACATCGTCCAATATGATCCACTGTATCTTCAAGGATTGTCCTTCAAAACCAGAAATTTGTCTGTCATGCGTCTATGGTTCAACATACTATAATGAAAAGAAAGAACAATGGAGTTTCATTCGAGAAATGGGGGGTGAGATGAACTTGCCATGGTTCCTATTGGGAGACTTAAATGTAACTTTCACACCAACAGAAAGGGTTAATTATGGCCATTTCCCTACAGGCAACACTCCTTCAGTCAGGTACACCTCAATCAGTACTAGAAGACATACAAGAAGCAGGGCTTGAAGATTTAGGGTACATAGGAAAGCATTTTACGTGGACAAGCAACGGTTTGGGTACGGGGAGAAAGCAAGCTAGATTAGATAGAGCAATGGTTAATGGTGATGCTAGAATTCATTTTCCAGATGCAAGTCTATTTCATTTACCTCAAGTTGGAAGTGACCATACT
>JAJJMA010230026.1:0-11176 GCA_023529015.1 Papaver nudicaule
AGGCTGTGCAGAGAACTACATAGGCGGAGTTCCTTTTGAAATCAGATAAGTTTAGTTTTATTTTGGGAGTTCTGTAATTTCGGTCGAAGTAGCTTCAACACTTGGCATTCCATGTGGCAAAACGGTTAGGTTCTAGAAAAACTTAGTCTCTCAATTTGAATACATGAGAAATTTTATATTAGGATGTGCATATGTGTATATGTGACAATGCTTGATCATGAATTTGAATATTAACCAACAGGGGCTATCGGGCTAGTCCCTGACTCTCATACTTGAGGTCGGTGGATAGAGTCACCGCTCCAGAGTTTGAAGACCTCATTAAAACTTCTTTCATGTATCCATAACAAAATATTCGTTGTTAACGTACATCCTAGGTAAACCTAGCTAGTCTGGAAGAAGTGAATGACTGATTCAGTAACGTCTTCATATGAGTTTTTTCCACCTCTTTCTGGCCTCCTGACCCGTGCTTGCTTCCTGCCACACAGATGCTTAGAATGGTCGTAGAGGCTGCTGAGTTTCAAGTGCAGAAATCTCAAGAGAGCAAGGAAGGTGCTACATCATTAGCAGCTGATCTTACTGAGAAGTTGTCTGTTGGTAAAAGAAAGATGTATTTCAACTGAGATGAGAAGAAGGGTGAAACCTGAAGTTGAAACATCAACTGCTGACTGAGAAGGAGAAGAAGGATGAATAGGTAGACGGGATTCTGATTCTTATTTTTTGGTCTATATCTTATACAAAGCTCAAGTTTATCATCCCAGAGGATTAGCTGGCATGACTAAATTGGTGGAGGACCAATTTTAACACACTACAGTAAGTAAATAAATTTTTGCTGAAGCAAAATATAAAAGTTTGTATAGTTTTTTTTTTTTTAGAAGCATAAAAGTTTGTATAGATAGATAAACTTGAAGGAATCACCAGTATATATAAAGCATAGCTAACTGTGGATTACCTTGTTGTTCAAAGACTGATGCTGGGTTTTCAACTTCACCATCCCCTTCTGCTTCAGTTTGATGATTGTTGCTGGAATTAAAAGGCTTTATTTGGTTACTAGGAATGAGGTTAGTAACGTTTTGATTTTGTACTGGAATTCCATTGTTCATATTTATTAAGATCTCTAATATTTGTTGTAGAGTATGTGCCTGAGATTCCATAAGTCTAATTAGAGTTGTTTCAGAATTACTAGCCATTGTTTCTTTAGACTTTTTGTTCGTAGTAACAACGGTTGTTTACTTAAGAAGGCTTGGTTCTTTTTTTTTTTCTTTGTTATCTCTGCAGGAGAAGAAACTTAAATGAGTGATGCAGGATGATGGAAATGGGAGAAGATTAATGGAGATTGAAGAATATAAAGAACAACAGCAAGAGAACAAGATAAAAATATTCCACTCCACTGAGATGAGAGTTAAAAAGTTACAATCCACTATGTATAGCAAGTCAAGTCAATCATGGACACTGAAAAGGCAAGCAAAAAAGTAAAGATGCGGGACAATCCACTGTGAGTACTCAGTCATGAACTGACTGCTGCTTTTTCTTCCACTACTACATTCAATAATTCACTAAAATCTATTTTTTGGTTGCATTTTCAATAAAGATGTTTGCTGCCTAGCTTTTTATATTTATTCTGCAGGACCCAAAGAGCCAGCCTCCACTATTAACCTATGAGTTGACGAGTTGGGGGGGTTCTGCCTCTTATGAGAGGTGGGACAGATTTTGAGATAAATCCATTGTCAATCTATCAGTTTGGGACAGACGAATTAATATACTTGCTCAGTGATTATCCTGATGAATAATTCCGCCTCTAACAGATGGCGGGACCCACCACACTCAGAAAGTAGAGAGATCCGCCATTATTTTCAGAGACGGGATTATCCATCCGAATAATCCCTCGGTCAAGAATTGTGGAAGAAAGGTGAGGGGTGTCTAGTCATCGATGGACGGACCAACTGTTGGCCCAAGACAGAAGTAGTGGAGTACTAAATTAGATTGCTTTTCGGATATGACTGACTCCCTTCCCACTGCAGGTTGTGGCTGTACCGCTTTCGATAGATTTTAGATGGAAAGGTGAGTCGATCTTCATTATTGGCAAAAATTAGTATATTGAAAATTTAAAATATTGAACTCTAATCTGACTTTTGTTTAAATAACTTTTGCAATTAAATTACACTTCACATATTGGTACATCTGGATTTTAATACTGTGACTATGCATGACTAGAATAACTAAAGATCATATATATAAATTTTTTAAATGTATTGATTAAGATCATCCAACAGTTAAACTTCATTGCCTTCTCAAATTATAGTTACTTGATAGTGGTTGCAATACTAGTTATTCCGCTTAACCTTACGTTTGCTAGTTCTTTGATGAAATTTGGTAGGCCAATATGTAGCATGAATCATTTTAACAAACAATGGAAATAGCAACCACACAAACAATGTCACCGGCACGCAACCGAGCAGTGCTATAGGAACTATAATCCATGTCAATCTCTGGCAAAGCATAATATCTACCGCTGTGCCAAAGGATATCATCATGGTGGCTATAGAAAAGAAGAGTGTTGCAAGCCTAGTATAAACTTTTGTGGTAGTGCTTTAAGAAAATCTTCTTCCGAGTATGGTGATGTTAGGATGGCCAAGAACATAAGAACAGATGTAACGGAAGAGAAGAGAGCTAAGGCATCTGCTACTGCAAACACAATAAATGAACTCCAATTCAGAAGGATTGGGTGGCCGTTGATGTTTCTGCTATCACCATTATAATTACCACCGGGTACAGTAAAAGCTGCTGCGAACGCTACTGTAGAAATAAGTGTTGCTGCTAACATACATGATTGTGAGGTATCTCTCATCCACTTTTCTCCTTCTTTCACTAAGCCTTTGTGTTTGTCTATAAATATATGTTGAGCAGTATTTCCATTCTTGTTTGTCACTCGTCTGTATCTTTCGAGCAAAATATATTCCACCCCCTAATTGACATTGTAAAGATTAGAAAAACCAAGCAGCGAGTACTATAAGAAGCACCGAAACTCCTACTCATCTAATGAACAGAAGTACGTATAGGACATAAGTTTACTCGAAAGTGATTTTGTCATTGGTTACCTTAAACCACTGCATTTCTCGTTGCATCTGAAGAGCTGCGCCAGAGACTGAATTTAGTTTGTGAGAAGGTGCAATATCAGCAGCATAATGCAAGATAGTGTTACCTCTTTCGTCAGCTCTGGAATTCAGTTCATCCATGTCTTCCTCACTCTTTTCGCATATGAAATTAAATACCTTTTCATTTCTTTCTACAATAGCAATTTGCACCATTGTTTGCCCCTCCATCTCAGACCAAATCAGGTAAGGAAATTTCTCCAGACACTGTTCTACAACTTCGATTGTTCCGTATGTTATAGCTGTCTTCATGAGGCTAGATTTCTTTACTTGTTCATTATCAAATCTATTTGGTCTAACATAATAGAAATCAACCTATAGGCTTGTTCGTTAATAAGCTTCTGCTCGCAGATTTTTTTAATAAGAGGAACTGTATAAGAATAAACCAAATCAATGACAAATTAGGATCATCGTTAAGAAAAATAGAGCTAATCAATAGAGCTTCACTCAAATTTACCTCTAGTTAAGTAAGTGATGAGGTAGGCCAGGATGAGCTTCCTTATAGTTCCTCGAAAAATTGCTGAGAACTTTATCGAGCTTTCCATAATGTGATTTGATGTGCCTTCTCTGTCAAGCTCACTGGGAGCCGTTGTGTCAACTTGCGGAACTGTAATGCTATCAAGGTTGCTGGGAGCCGTTCTGTCCACTTGGAGAACTGCACTACTGCCAAGGTCATTCTGAAATATTCTACCCGCTTGAAGAGCCGTTATGCTCTCATGGTCATTATTGGGAGCCCCCACTTGACGAAATGCATTACTGTGAAGGTCATTATTACTAATCGTTGAACCAATTTGAGGAACAGTATTGCTGCCAAGGTCAGTAGGTACAGCTGTGTCCACTTGAAGAATTGTATCGGTGCTAAGGTCATTGGGTGCAACTGCGGACACTTGAAGAACCGTACAACTGCCAATGTCATTGTCATCTGAGGTCATTTCGTCCAGTTGAATTGTACTACTGCCAAGGTCACTAGGAGCCATTATGTCGATCTGACTAACTGTACTTCTACCAAAGTCTGTGGGTGCAGTTGTGTCCATCTGACAAGTTGTACTTCTGCCAGGTTCATTAGGGGCTGTTGTGTCCACTTGGAGAACTGTATAGAGGAGAAGATGTCAATTGCAACTATATAACCAATAAAGAATCCAAATCAGGGTTTAAGTCAGTTTACGAACATGGATAGATAAGGTTCTGACACCATGTTGTCTTATATCCTCTTCGGAAGGTAAATGGTCTCCGGACAAGCACTTCTAATGCGCACACACCAAAGTCTTTTGTCTTCTCGGTGACTAACTTCGGGTACTGTTGCACAATAGAGAATGCGATATCTACAAACAAGTGGGTGTAGGATATTCTTGGACTTCAGTTTCAACATAAAAGGATAAAATCTACAAGATATTGCACTTGTTACGTACCGTAGAATAAAGATATTTCACAGTAGGGAAGCACCATACGGACCGGCAAAGACTTCATCTCTGTTAGTGGCAGAATAAAGATATTTCACAGCCTCAGGTTGTCCATCGGAAACATACTTTGCAGCTGTGTGGAGTGGCACTCTTCCATAGTTATCAAGTATCTGTGTCAGAGAGCCGTTTTTCGTGACCATCAATTCAGCAACTCTGGTATTTCCTTCCATGGCAGCAGTGTGAAGTGCTGTGAATCCATGCTTACTATCCTTTAGTGCAAGTGCTTCTGGTGCCATGAGTTTAACAAGGTTTTCGACAAACTCCCACCTTGTATGATCTGCAGCTATATGCAGTGCTGTTTCTGACTCATTTGTGATCTCTGCAGTCATCATCTCTGGCTGATCCTTGAAAAGTTGTGCAGCCCATCCCCAGTTTCCATCCTTTGCTGCTTCATAGAGTTGCTTGTGTACTTCCTCGTAAATATATTGTCTTGAATGATTCCCTTCTTCTTAAATCAAACCAAAGAATAAGAAAAACAAAATTAAAAACTCACAGAAACACAGAAACACCATTACAGTAGAGCTTAGCGGTGAATTACCTTGCGGTCGACAGTCTGATACGGGGTTATTTCCAGCTTCATCTGCTTTTGCTTCAATTGTATGATCATTATTGTTAGAATTAAACGTCTGTATCTGGTTATTATGAATGATGGCAGAACTATCTCGTTCTAGCACACCATCCTTTCCTGCTACATTACGGTTTAGTGCTGATAATTCATTGTTCACACTGGTTAAAATCCTTAATATTTCTTGTTGATGATGCATTTGAGATTCCACAAGTTTTATTAAAAGAGTTGTTTCAGAACTACTAGCCATCATTCCTCGATAATCTGAATAGAGCTAGTTTATCTTTGTTTATTGATCAGTTTGTGATTCTGAAAGAAGAATGAAGTGTATAAAACAACAACAAAAGAAAGGTAAAGAGAACAAGATAGAAATATTCTAAACTCCACTATGATGGCACCTTGGATTCAAAAGAGAAGTGGAGAATACTAGAAAAGATGAAAAGCTCCATTACACTAGTGTACATTCTTATATTCATAGGTCATCAACATTAAAAAGCGGGAAAGGAAAAAGAAAATTAAGATTCAATACAATGCATGATGCAATCCACTATATACATATTCAGTCTTGAACTCCTTTTTTCTGCTTTCATGAATGCTTTATGTATCGTCTATTACTCCTTGGTGCTTTTAATCTTTTCTTTTAGTTCCCTTGAAGGATAATGTTAAGGATTATCTTATGATTTGATAGGGTTCACAGCCTATAAAGCTAAATTGATGGTTTCATGTTCATACTCATAGAAGAATGGCCAGGAATCTTAACATCCTAATCAGAAACTAAATTGATGTTTCATGCAGTCCACTATATATATATATCCAGTCATGAACTGACTGCGCTTTCACTATCTTTTTGTTCTCCCACTATATTCAGAAGAATGACTAGGAATATTCTTAACTTCCTACGTTAAGCTATGTCACTACGTTAAATCCTCAAACATGGGTATGTGATGTGAGTTTGTTTGTGTGCCTGCATTTTTCTTTTCGCTTACTTGTTCCGGGTCTATGTTTTGCCAGAATTGCCTTTTCCTTTGTATTCCATACCCATCAAGTTCTTGGACTCCAGCCTGCTCTATTACTCCTAGGAAACAATTGGTGTTTCTTCTGCAATTTCAGCTAATTATGTTAGTGGTACGTTAATATATCTTATACGTCTAGTGCTACGACTTTTGGTGTTGTATTTGCTTACTTCCTGCAAGCCGTTTCAATATATTATTTTTTTATTTGAGACGTTTTTCTCCCTTAGTGAGCAAAAAAAAGTATGCTAGAGATTTATCTAGTAAAGAAAAAACAATAAACTTAAGTATAATTTATAAGTTAAATGATCATTATACCCTCATCAATATATACCAAGTGTTTATATATTTTATAGAAATAGGAGCAAAGCTGTCCAAAAAATTTACAGGGGGGGAAACTGTAATGATGTGCCGTGCTCAAATTTTAACTTGTTACGTTACTCTATCTGAGTCAGACACGTCTTAAATATTTCCACTAAACTGCTAAGCCAACTTTGATTAGATTAAAACTCTTTCTTGCCACCGGATAAACCGACCTTTCTTGGGCAGCAATAAACCTCCCTTTCTTGCACGACAAGAATCCTTCTCTATATATATTCCTCTCCCTGTCCATGCATAGGACGTACCAACGGATTGTAATTTCCCATATCAACTAAACTGTCTTTGAGATATGGCGTCGGAAGAAGCTGGAAAAGCTGCAGAGTTTCTTGAAGAAGCTGGAAAAGCTGCTGAGATTCTTGAGAAGAAGGTGACCGATAAGGTTGGTGGTTGGATCATGGAAGGAAAGACTGCAATTGCCGGCAAAATTGATAACATCAAAGCTGCATTAGAAGGAGAAGCTGCAGGTGATGCAACAACTACTACTGCGCTAGAAGGAAAAGCTGAAGATGTAACTTCTGCTGTGTTACAAGGTAAAGCTGCAGAAGATGTAACTGCTGCTGTGTTACAAGGTAAAGCTGCTGAAAATTTAACTGCTGCGCTAGCGCTAGAAGGAAAAGCTGAAGAGGTAACTTCTGCTGTGTTAGAAGGTAAAGCTGAAGATTTAACTTCTGCTGTGCTGCAAGAGAGAGCTCTAGTATTTGATTGGAAGATAGGTGTTGCAGTTCTAACCATTACGGTAGGAGCTGTCTGCTTGGGAGGGTATTGGTTTCTTAAGCCAGAGCAGAAAGATAAGTTGCTCAAAAAACTAAGGATCAGAAAGTAATTTGAATTCGCTAATAGCTAGCTAGTATATATTTGGTGTAGGATTTAGTGCACGTATTTGTTTTTCTTTTAGTATTTTTTTTTTCTAAGATGGTTTAGAGCAACTATGAGTACGTATATATTTATTTATTTTTGGAAAAAGTTGGCTTTTAAGTACTGTGAATCCATTGTTGCTTACTTGCTTTTCTTATCTTTTCAATCATAATCTTGTGTACATGAGAATGAATGTGAAAGAGAGCAAAAGTAATCAAAGATAACAACCCAAACTAAACAAAAAAGACAAAGAAAAACCTAAGTTACAAAGAAACTGCCATAATTTGGTCCAAATAAACTCCATGAGTTCTTACACCAAAAGAACATCTTTTTTTAACTATTTTTATTTTTTTTAAGAAAAATTTATCATGAAAAGCAAAGAGTTTACAAAACACTGGTTGAGTCTAGCGAGCCCCAATCCCATTTTGAAGAACAACTCATATTCTATAGAAAAGAAAACTTGTGATTTTATTTGTTCTACAATCCGATCAAAATCCTTTGTCCCGTTGTCAAAGTCTACGATCGCATTGTTAAAAATTATATCATTCCTACCTTTTCATATTTGCCAACATATTGCTACCGGCAACAATTGCCAAAGAGCTTGGCCAATCGAAGAAAACTTCCTCATCCGCCAGCCTTTCATGACCAAATCAATGCAATCCGTCATTACACAAGCTTGGTTCACAAAGGATAAAAATACCACCAATTTTTGCTACAGAAGGACAATGAAGTAAGAGATGGGTCGAGGTTTCACCTTGTTGAAGACATAAAAGATAAGCCATTCATTATTATATTTCCTTTCTTACGTAAGATATTCATTGTGGAGAGCTTTCTATGCTTGCCCTGCCATAGAAAAAAGCCAATCTTGTGCGGACAAGATTTAGACCAAATACTCGGATTTTTGGATTCAAATTGATGTGAAAGAAGTTTCTCATCGATTACAATATTCGATGCCTGTTTATTGGCGGCTTGTTGGCATTTACATTGCCCATGGATGAACAAAAACAAAAGGTCATGAATGCCTTTTGTTACCAAGTGAGTGACAATGCCTCACGACAAGACACAAATCACGAATAGAGTGATTTTATTAATCAATAGAATCCTAACACAAAGAGTTATTCAGTAACCACAACAAAAATTGGGCACCAATACCTTTCTGAATAACAAACCATATTCTCCTTCTTGTTTCAGAGTTGTTTTTGGACTTTGCTGTATGTCCTCAAAATATACAAGATTGCTTGGATGGAGAAATACAAAGGCGTTCATGTAGTTTGGCAAACAATACAAGATTGCTTGGATTATGAACTGCACGATCTATTGATGGATCAAAGGCGAGAATTTGGAGGGGTCCAGCTCTCGCTTGTAAAATCAGTGCTGGGCTGTCAGGGGAAGGATCAAACCCCGAGGCCCATCACCATAGTGGTCCAAAGCCTAACTTTGGATCATTCGATTTCTTCACTGTTTTATCCTTTTGTTGTTCTTCCTTTGTAGTTTGTATCGTGATATCCTCTTTGTATACTTGTGTTTCATAAATTAAACTCTAACTTTCAAAAAAAAAAAAAAAATGAAAACAAGTGCTACACAATGTTGAGATTATATCGGATAATCACATCAAGAATATAGTTCTTTGGATCGACATGTAGAGCGAAGATAACCAAGATGCAAACACAATAAGAAACAACAAGTAAAGAACACAAGATTTAACGTGGTTCGTCAATAGTACACAATGTGTGTATATTGCTTACATCCACGGGAACGACGATGACCTCTCCAAATAGAGAATTACACACTCAATGATGATTGATGAATCAATCATCAACCTATGCTCCAACATGGTGTTGATCATAAACCCTAAGATAACTCCCTTGAACAAAACCTTCCATAGTCACCAATAACGTCTTCACCCATACAACGAGATGATCCTCTTCTAACCAATGTCTCTTCCAACACCAACGATATCTCTTCCACCATCAACATACAAGATGATCTTCTCTTCACCAAACCATAACGGTGTGTCTCTCAACACCAATGGTGTATCTCTCAACACCTAGAGAATGGTCTCTCTCACCGAGCCATTGCTACTAGCTCCAGCTCTCGAGCTCTTCGCTTCTAGCTATTGGCTTTTTCTTAGCCATCACCATATAAGCCTCTTTATATAATAGTCATATACTTTTCATCCAAGTATCTTCCTAAACTAGGAAACTCATAGGCTTTCCTAATTCCAATAGGTTATGGAACATTCCAGAACCTTCCCAAAGATACCGACAACACCCAAAACACCAATAATATCTAACAGTTCTCCACCTTGTCGATGTTTCAATACAGAAATGTCTTATAGAACATGTATGCCTAGGAAACAAATTAGATTACTAGTCAAATTATTAGTCAAATTAATGTGGAGGGAGGATCCTTTGACAATTTTTTTCCAACACAATTTCGACGCGAATTTAAAATTCAAATGTTAACGCATTTAAAGTTGATATTTTTGTAATATGTATGTCCAGTAATACTTTACATTCCTACAAAAAAAGATTTGGTGCATTTTGAGATACCAAACCTCGTCATCTAACATTTTGAATACCAGCCGTTGAAACCTAACGATTATCAACGGCTGATTTTCAACATGAAAGATGGCATGGTTACACTTCTCGGATTTTTTTTTTTTTTGTAGGAACGTAATCATTTAGGAGGAACATCTCACCAATAAATTAATTTTAAATCCGTTGTTGTTTGAGTTTTATCAAAGAACTAATGGTGAAATTGTGAAATAGTGCTAGAATATGATTGTCAAGGGATCCTTCCTCATTGTGGTGGTATTTACGTATGACCTATGATATTGTATTTAGAGTTGTAACATAGTTTTGTTACAACTCTTAAGATGGGTTGACTTATGCTTTTCTTTACAAACAAAGTTTATAGGGTGTTTTGTACACATATGCTTCTAGAAAATCCCAAAATTTAGAAGCAAAAATAATTTATTTTGTGTATGTAGCTTTTTGATTTTTTTAAATTGAAAACCTAAGCATTAATTAATTAGGCGACATATTTTCTGAATAATTTATGTAACCAAAACAATGATTGTTTTCCTATTTATTTTGTTGTTCGATTTAACGAAGAAGATAGTATAGACAAAAGGATTTGACAAACGAATTTGACAAATCATCACAACCATCAATTGTTATCAATCCTATGGTCCATATTAATGATGATGTGGCATTTTGAAGTCATATTTCATATTTGGCTCAAGTAGAGGTGCGGTCATTTTAGACTCGTCACAAATAGTCATCTCAGATCTAACACGTGGACATATATCGGGTGATGTGGAGTAAAGCTGCGGTCATTTTAGACTCATCACAAATAGCCCGTTCTGATACAATATTAGACTGTGGGCATCCAACTCAAAACCAATTGGCAATGAGTGGAGTGCCTCATAGAATTATTAACTATAGATTACCCATATAATGTGGTACTAATAATCTCAACATCAAGTGTGATATCTTACAAGTGAATTAATGGTGATGAGATACTGCGATAAAGTGTGATATCTTACAAGATACTGGTGAATTAATGGTGATATCTTATGCATTTAAGTAAAGATATTGCCTTTCAAAAAAAAAAAAAAAAAATTTGCATGTGGGGAAATAATCTTCACATGACTATAAATATTTGCATTAAAAATCCCAAATTTGACTCCCAGTTTAACCCGACCGACCTCAAAATACTCTCAATGAAGATGTCTTGCCGTTTGACTACTCA